>ML433827.1:0-92828 GCA_005239525.1 Nicotiana knightiana | reverse complement strand
ATCAGTGAAAATCTCACAGGGAACACCGTATAAATAATGACGCCATATCTTCAGGGTGTGAACGATCGCTGCTAACTCGAGATCATGAACCAGATAGTTCTTCTCATGCACCTTCAACTGTCTGGACGCGTAGGAAATCATCCTACCTTCCTGCATCAACACCGCTCCGAGGACAATCCTCGAAGCATTACAATAGACTGTATAGGACCCTGAACCCGAAGGCAATACCAAGACTGGAGCTGAAGTCAGGGCTGTCTGGAGCTTCTGAAAGCTCTCCTCACACTCCTCAGTCCACCTCAACGGAGCACCCTTTTGAGTCAACCTGGTCATCGGTGCTGCAATGAATGAAAATCCCTCCACAAAAGGGTGATAGTACCCAACCAAACCAAGGAAACTACGAATCTCCATAGCTAATGACGGTCTAGGCCAACTCTGCACCGCCTCCACCTTCTTCGGATCTACTTTGATCCCATCCCAAGACACTATGTGGCCCAAGAATGCCACTGAATCAAGCCAGAACTCACATTTAGAGAATTTTGCATACAATCTCTTCTCCCTCAAAGTCTGAAGCACAGTCCACAAGTGATGCTCATGATCTTCCCGTGATCGGGAATACACCAGAATGTCGTCAATAAACACAATGAAGAAGGAATAAAGATAAGGCCGGAACACGCTGTGCATCAAATGCATAAAAGCTGATAGGGCATTGGTAATGACATAACAAGAAACTCATAGTGGCCATATCTGGTCCTGAAGGCAGTCTTCGGGATATCCGGCTCCTGAATCTTCAGCTGATGATAACCAGAACACAAGTCAATCTTGGAGAATACCCTGGAACCCTGTAGCTGGTCGAACAAGTCATCAATGCGAGGCAAAGGGTACCTTTTCTTCACGGTGACCTTGTTCAACTGCCGATAACCAATACACATACACATAGAAGCATCCTTTTTCTTCACAAATAATACCGGAGCACCCCAAGGTGATACACTGGGTCTGATGAAATCCTTATCAAGAAACTCCTGTAACTGCTCCTTCAACTCCTTCAACTCAGAAGGAGCCATACAATAAGGAGGGATAGAAATGGGCTGAGTGCCCGGCAACAAATCAATGCCGGAATCAATATCTCTGTCGGGCGGCATACCCGGAAGATCAGCCAGGAATACATCAGGAAAGTCCCTCACTATTGGAACAGACTCAACTGGAGGGGTATCAACACTGACATCTCTCACATAGGCCAAGTACGCATCACACCCCTTCTCAACTATCCACTGAGCCTTAAGAAATGAAATGACCCTACGGGGAGTATACTCTAAGGTACCTCTCCACTCTAATCTCGGCAAGCCTAGCATAGCCAGCGTCACAGTCTTAGCGTGACAATCAAGAATAGCATAATGGGGCGACAACCAGTCCATGCCCAAGATAACATCAAAATCTACCATGTTGAGTAATAATAAATCAGCCCTGGTCTCAAAACTACTAAGAGAAATCAAACACGACCGATATACATGGTCCACAACTAGAGAGTCTCCCACAGGAGTAGATACATAGACAGGGGAACTCAAAGAATCCCGAGATATCCCCAGATGTGGAGCAAAATAAGAGGACACATATGAATACATAGAGCCTGGATCAAATAATACTGATGTATCCCTATGGCAGACAGGGACAATACCTGTGATGACTGAGTCTGTAGCAACAACCTCAAAACGGGCTGGAAAGGCATAATATCTGGCCTGGCTTCCCCCTCTGGGGCGACCTCTACCTCCCCGACCCTCACCTCGAGCTGGATGAGGATGTGGAGTGGCAGCTGGGGCTGGAAGAATAGCCGGAGGACCTAGCGGAGCACGTGGAGGCTGATAAGACTGTGAAGGTGCACCCCTCCTGGCCTTGGGGCAATCTCTAATCACGTGACGAGTGTCACCCCACTCAAAGCAACCCCTCGAAGGACGCTGCGGCTGAGACTGAATAGGAGTTGGCCTGCTGGGCTGGCCGAAAATAGCACCTCGAATTGAAGGCACACTGGATACTGGCGGTGCATAATAAAACTCCTGAGGTCTAGGAGGAGCTGGAATACCGCTGGCTGCTGGATGGGCTAAATGAACAGGGCAACCCACAAAGCCCCTACTGTGGCGTGCTGCTGGTGCACGAGCTCCTGAAAAATGGCCAATCTCTCGAGACCTCTTGGCCTCTCTCTCCTCTGTGTCCCGGGAGAACATGCCCTCTACTCTCCTGGCAATACTCACTACCTGCTGGTAAGTGATATCTATCTCCAACTCTCTGGCCATACTGGTCCGAATACTAGGATAGAGTCCCTCAATGAAACGGCGAACCCGCTCTCTGTCTGTGGAAACCAAGGCTGGTGCATGCCGAGCGAACTCGCCGAAATGGACTGCGTACTCCGACACAGTCATAGTACCCTGGCGTAACTGCTCGAACTCTGTGCACCAAGTATCCCTGAGGCTCTGAGGGACATACTATCGCAGAAACATCTCTGAAAACTGAGTCCAAGTGAGTGAGGCTGCCTCGTCCGGACTACTCAGCTCATAGGCCCGCCACCACTGATATGCCGCTCCCCTCAGCTGGAAAGCGGTGAAAGAAACCCCACTGGTCTCCACAGTGCCCATAGTGCGGAGAATATGATGACACTCCTCAAGAAATCCTAGAGCGTCATCTGAAGCTAGTCCGCTGAAAGTAGGTGGGTGGTAATTCTTGTACCTCTCAAGTCCGAGCTGCTCGGACTAAAAGTAGCTGCCCTAGCATCACGCTGAACTTGAGCTGCTGGGGGCATAGGAATATACTTTGGGGCCTGATCAACCTGGCCCCTCTGCCCAGGAGTGCGGGCTGCGGGAGTCTCTACCCCTCCCCCGGCCTGAGATGTAGCGAGAGCTATCAGAAATAGTCTAGCCTGAGCTTGAGTACTGAACATGCTCATGAACTGAGCGAAAGTCTCTTGCAAGGCTGGAGCAGCAATAGAGACCTCTTGTGCCGGCTCTCCAACTGGGGATGCCATAGGCTCCTATGTCGCTGCTCTCGTCGGTGCTCAGGCTGCACCATGTGGTCGTCCTATACCCCGGCCCTGGCCTCTGGCGGCTCTGGCAGAGGGCTCGGGTGCCTGGTCGTCGGTCCTCCCAGTACGGTTCCTCACCATCTGTGGGAAAGAATATAATATAATTTTAGAATTTTTGATGTCAATAACTCGCACGAAAAGGGAATCAAAGAAATATGATTGTTCTTAACAGTTACATAGCCTCCCGAAGATAGATACGGACGTCTCCGCACTGATCCGCGAGACTCTAATACACTCGCTTGTGACTCCTATGAACCTAGACGCTCTAATACCAACTTTTCACGACCCGATCTACCCTACGAAGGCATCGTGACGGCACCTAGTCTCTACGACTAGGTAAGCCTAACTGCGGAAACACATATTAAATAGAAGCAATAAAATAAAGACGAAATAAGTGAGTCTACAATGAAATATCGCCACTTGACGTGTACACAATACAACTTTCCCAGAACTCGGAATATCACTTTAGTCACAAGCTCTGTCTCAAAATAGCCCTATACAGCATAAGGGAATTTACATGCAAAATCTATCTAAATCTGGAGTGGAAGGTCACTCGAAGGACTTCGCGGACGCGGCAGAATTATCTTTCGAACTCCTAGAAGCTGCTGCTCGGACCCCTAGCCACGAACTGAGCGCTGGTACCTGGATCTGCACACGAAAAACATGTGCAGGAAAGGGCATGAGTACACCACAAATTGGTACCCAGTAAGTGCCAAGCCTAACCCCAGTCGAGTAGTGATGAGGTCAGGTTAAGGCTCTATTGGATTTTTTATAGTAAAACAGTTTAAAATTTGAACAGAGAGATATAATAAGCTAAGGAAAATCAGTAGGAACAATGAGCTAAAAGAAAATAATAATAATAGGGAGCCCTCGGCTCAGCACAACATATATTACAGTAACAAGTATGCAATGCAGTACAAGAGGAAAGCTCCCGGAATCTCGTCCATAGTCCCAATTTAAATATACAATGCAGTACAGGGGGAAAGCTCCAGGAATCTCGTCCGTAGTCCCAATTTAAATATGCAATGCAGTACAGGGGGAAAGCTCCCTGAATCTCGTCCGTAGTCCCAATTTAAATATGCAATGCATTACAAATACCGAATCCAATTTTTTTATTTAAAACAATTCACGAAAGATCACAAGAAAAAATATGGATAAAACTACCTAAACATGGTACACATAGTAATAACTAGGGAAAGTTCAAGTAAAACAGGTAGGCATGCTATTTTCTAATATAAACTACATAGTCAATACATGATATAGTGAGATAGGAATGAAATGATTTAAGTCGTGGAGGGAAAATTAAGTCTTAGCAACAAAGGCCCGTGTACGTACTCGTCACCTCACATACACGATGCCCAAACAACATAAAACAATGTTAAAATAGTGTAAGGGGAAGTCCCCAAAATAGAGTTAGGCAAGCCACTTACCTCGACTGCGCTACTCAGCTCAAAACCACGCTCTTTCCACGAGTATCTGACTCCGAATGGCCCAAATCTATTCAATACGCAAAATTAGGAAAATCGCCCAAAAAGTCCCCCGGGCCCACGTCTCGGAAACGAGTGAAAGTTACAAATTTAGAACACCCATTCGCTCACGAACTCACTCGAACAAGAATCATCGAAAACCGACGTCAAAATCCTATAGAATTCTCGAATTTCTAATTGGGTAAACTTCTTCCCATTTTCATGATTTTTCACCCAAATTCCTTGATTGCGTGGAAGAAATTGCCATAGATTAATGATATACAAAGGAAATAAGGTTAGGAATTGTTACCTATGAAGCCTTTCCTCAAAACCCACTCCAAATCGCCTACACCCGAGCTCCAAATTATTTTTAGAAGATATGAAATTCAAGCCCTTGAACTTAATATAAACTGCCCAGCGATTTCCGCACCTGCGCCACTTGGACCGCACATGCGAAATATCCATCGTAGGTGCGAAAACCCACTAAAAGGCCTGGGGCCGCACCTGCGCTCAATGGGCCGCATCTGCGACTCCGCACCTGCGGAACCTCACCCGCACCTGCGAGAACTAGTTGACTTGACCAAGCTCGCACCTGCGTGTCCGCACTTGTGTGTCCGCACCTGCGGAAAGTCCATCACAGGTGCGAGACACCAGAACCAGCAATGGTTAAGCTATTTTCCAAGTTCCAAAATCACCCGTTGAGCATCCGAAACATCCCCGAGGCCCCCGGGACATTAACCAAACTTACCAACCAGTCCTAATACCTTATCCAAACTTAGTAGAGCCTCCAAAATGCATTACCTAACACTAAAATCACCAATTATACATGGATTCAAGCCTAAGAACTTATGAAATTTCCAAAATCTACAAGCGATGCCGAAACACATCAAAACTAGTCCGAATGACCTTAGATTTTACACACAGGTTGCAAATGATACAACGGACCTACGACCACTCTCGGAATCCCATTCTGAGCCCGATATCAAAATTCCACCTATCAGCCGAAATCTCCGGAATTCTAACTTTCGCCAATTCAAGCCTAAATCTACTACAGACCTCGAAAGCATATTCCGGACGCGCTCCTAACTCTGAAATCACCCAACAGAGCTAACGTAGTCAATGAAATCCCATTCTGGACCCGTTTTCCCACAGTTCCAAATTTAACCATTCAACGTCCCGACAACTCCCAAAAGCAGAAATAGACATGGGGAAAGCAGTTATTAGGGGATCGAGGCGCTAACTCTCAAAATGACCTACTGGGTCGTTACAATTTCCTTCCGCATTGTAGTTGATCTGTTATTTACTATCTTGTGTAGTATTCGATAGGTGTCATATTCTGTCACTTTATGCATATATACCTGTTTAATTATTAGACTAGCGAGTGTCTTGACTAGTCCTCATCACTACTTCACCAAGGTTAGTCTTGATACTTACTGGGCACCGCTGTGGTGTGCTCATACTACTCTTTTGCGCATTTTGTGCAGATTCCAGGATTTGCATAGTCGGCAAATTGATAGTTAGCAGCGTGGTTGCTGTTGTGGAGACTCAAGGTAAAACCGCTTCAGCGTTCGCGGTTTCAGAGTCACCATCTTATGTTTCTGTTACACTGTTGTACTTATTTCTAAACAGTGGTATTTTTAGGAGTTTTAGCATAGTCTCTTTAAAGCTTATGATTTGTACTTACCGTGTTCTGGGAAGAAGTGTAAAGTGTTGAGATTTAATTCAAAAAGCACTTAAATTATTCTTATATTATAATTGATGTTTGTTAATAATAGGCTTACCTAGTTCTTAAGACTAGGTGCCTTCACGAAACCCAACGGAGGGAAAATCGGGTCGTGACATAAAACTACCCGGACATAACGGGAATAGTAGCTACGCACGGACTCTCGTCACCTCGTGCGTACATAGCCACCCACAAATAGTAGCACATAATTAATTATTTCACCTATGGGGACAATTCCCTCTTACAAGGTTAGAAAGGAGTCCACCTCGCTTCGGATTCCATAACTAAGGCTGGCAGGTGGGCCGGGCCTGACCCGGGACCGGGCCGGGCCTGCGGTCCATGTGGGTTTGTGGGCTAAACGGGTCGTCCCGTGGCGGGTTCGGTCTTGGCGGGCCTCAAAGCCCATATGGGGTGGGCCTTAGGTTTGGAACTGAGAGCCCGAGACCGTTTAGCCCGGGACCGACAGGCGGGCCTGGGCAGGTTCAACCGGGACAAACGGGCCATACGGACCCAACGGTTCTTTTTAAATTTTTTTTTATTTAAAAAATAGCCAATAGTCAGAATTTTAAAATCTAGCCGTTAGCCCTTTCATTTAGTCGTTTGGCATTTTTAAAAATAGCCATTTGGCCCCCAAGCTTTGTTTTAACCCAAATTTTGTTATAATTACACTTTTTCCCTATTCTCAACTATAAATACCCCCTCATTCTTTCATTTTTACTCATAAAATCATCAATCTCTCTCAATTTCTTTCTAATTTTCTTCTATAATTGCTTACTTTATTATTGCAATTTGTGAAAAATTGTGAAGTTGGTGAATTGAAGTATTCAAGTCTTCAACATTATACAATTTTCAAGAAGTTGTTCGTCAATTCGGTAAACTCGTTCCAACTCTTAAGTTTTAATATTATAGTTTTGTTTGTTTAATTTGTTTTCCTTATAATTAATATGGACTTTTCTTTGAAAAAAATGTTTGGTGGTAAGGGAAAATCTAAAATTGGTGAATCTAGTAGGCAAGCTACTACTACTCCCCCGACCCCGGCTCCCCGACCTAGACCTGTTACCCGTCCTCCTCCACCTGTTATTCTTGATAGTGATGACCCTTGTTTTCAATTTACCGATAGTCAATTTATACATGATCTTACACCAAGTTCACAATTAAATGATGAATATATGAATACTCTTTATGGTAATCCATAGGAAAATGTTTATTTAGATGAAACGCAACCAGATTTAGATGATACACCTACTAGTCCTGTTGCTAACCAAACTGATAATAATCTAAATGATGCCCCGGCTGACCCTCATGTAGTAACCCCTACTTTTAATAGAAAACCTTCTAAATGGTCCGAAACATCTCTTGTTTGGCACTTTTTTACTTAACTAAGAGATCAAAATAAGGCTAAGTGTAAAACTTGTGGGATCTTGATGTCTCATAAATTTACTGGAGACCGTGGCAGTACGGGTAGCTTGACCAGACACATAATGAAACACCCTAATGATAAAGCTAGATTTCTTCAAATGAAAGCTGCGCAAGAGGGGACAAGTGTAGGTACTCAGGTTAACCCCAGTACCGGTTCAAATCTAGTTCAACCAGGAATTAACACTGTTACCGGTGACATTTTGTATTACGATCCAAATAAAGATCANTTTACTCATATTAGTAATCGCGTTTCTATTACTACTGATATTGGTAGGAGTGGTAATGACTGTGATTATCTTACTGTTACCACTCATTGGATTGATGAGGAATGGATAATGCAAAAACACATTATTGCTTACAGAATAATTACTTCAAGTCACACATGTAAGTTTATTGCTAAGACAGTTACATATATTTGTAGATATTTTTGCATTAGAGATAAAATAATGTCAGTTTCAATGGATAATGCTTCTAGTAACACTAATGCTATAGGCTTTCTTACAACTACACTAAGTACTGCATTTAGTAATATTTTTCATGTTAGATGTATTTGTCATATTTACCATTTAATCGTCCGTGATGGTCTGAAAACTTTAAATGCTGAAATTGCAAAGGTTAAATTCGCTCTTCATTGGCTTTTTTATTCAAACCGTAGAAGTAGAGTTATATAATATTATAAAAAATGTGATGAATTTGGCCTTAGAGAAAGAAAGGTTCCTAAACCTTGTCTGACTAGATGGAATTAGTTGTATGAAAGTTTAATTGTTGCATATGAATATAGAAACCCAATAAGCGCAACGTATAATGCTCGTGTTGGTGGTGATGATGATGATGATGAGCACCTTACAAATCAAGATTGGGCCAATGTTAAAAATTTTCTAGATTTTTTAGAACATTTTCATGTTGCTACAAATGAATTATCTGGGCAATATTATGCTACTATTTCTAACTGTTTAGTTTATATTTCATCACTTGCAGAATTATTTACTCAATTTTCAGAGGGTGGGATAGTTTACCAATGTGCTATTGAAGATATGAAAGATAAGTTTAAAAAATATTTTTTCCCTATCCCCCCTCTTTATGGTGTTGCAGCCATGTTAAATCCTACCATGAAATTAGGAGGTCCTCACTATTGGTATACTCAAATTTATAATGATTTACCACTTTCATCTGAGGAATATACTACACTTAAAGATGAAAAAACCTCAATTAAAATAAATGCTCAAACAATTTATAATGCTTATCAAGTTGCATTAGATCATGCTAGACCAAATGTTCCAACTCCTACCTCGTCTAGCTCGCAGTCATCTAAAAGATCTGCGGGACTAAAAACACTTAGTTCTTGGACGGTGTTTAGGGGTTCTCAAGGTNCGGCACCTTCAATGTTTTGGAGTGGTGGAAGGACAAAGAAAAACACTTTCCGGTTCTTTCAAGGATGGCTCGAGATATTTTAAGTATTCAAGCTTCAACAGTGGCATCAGAGAGCGCTTTCAGTCAAGCGAGACTTCAAATCGGTGATCATGGAGTGTTTATGAGGGAGAGCTTGGAAAAATCAGTACTCTTAAGAGATTGGATCCGTTCGGAAAGAAGAAATTTTGGACTACTTGAATCACAACCGGAGATAGACAAAGCTTATGAAGAAATGCTAGCGGAACTTGCGGAGGATGCTGCTTCGCCCGGAAGCGGTGATGAACAAGCTTCTTCCGCCACCACCAAGGGAAATTCCTCCGAACCTTGAAGGATTTATGAAATTGGTTAGAGATAATATGTAAATTAATATGTAACTTGTATTTTGGCACATCTTGATTAGTTTTTTTCCTTTTAATGGTGGTATTAGTACCTTGTTGTGCTCATTGCATTAGGGGAGGAAGACTAAGAAAGATATTGTCATTTTTTTAAATGTCGTATTAATAAAAATTATAAGGCATTTCCTTGAATAGTTGTTTACATTTTTTTTTTTGGTGTTTAAACTTTAATTACAAGACATAAGTCATAATTATATAATATAATTTACAATAAATTTCCTTAGATAATATAATATAATTACATAAAAAAAAAATTTATTTTTTAAAAATATCCAACGGCTATAATTTCAAAAACTAGACGTTTGGATTTTAAAAAAAATAGTCATTTGGCCCCCAAACTTTTTATAATTATACTTTTTTCCTATTCTCAACTATAAATAACCCCTCATTCTTTTATTTTTACTCACAAAATCATCAATCTCTCTCTACTCAAATTCTCAATTCAAGTTAAATCATGCCCGCTAATTCTAGAGTTACCCCATTCAAGCGCGTCTTCAAGACATTCGTATTTAAGATTTTAAGTTTATTTCAAACTTGTGTTATTTTAAAATTATTAGACGTATTATACTTAATGTTGTAGTTTGTTAAATTAATTTGAAGTATTATTAATTTATTATGCAATGTTAGTGCAAGTTTGAATATCTCTTTACTATTTTTTGTGTTTAAATTTGAATTACAAGATTTATGTCACAAGATTTACAAAAAATTGCCATAGATAAAAAAAAAATTTTAAAAAAATTGCCTGGATCGTTTAGGCCCGTGGGCCTGCCCCACTTAGCCTGGGCCCATGTGGGCTTAGGCCCACAGTGGACCGGTTCCACCCTTTACGACCGTTTGGCCCGGGCTCGCTTGACCCAAGCCTGCCAGAACCCAGACCCATTTAACCCGGCCCGTTTGGCCCATTTGGCCCGGGCCCAGCCCATATTACAGCCTTACCCGTAACCGGCTCCCAGGCCCTTCAAACAAGTCAAATTGATGCTCGACGTTCCAAAACTAGACAATAATTATGCAAACCCGTTAATATATGCTCAAATACCCATTATAATCCAATTTATAACAATTTCTAACTCTGATAAAAAAACCGATAAAAATCATCCTCGGGCCCCCGTGCCCGGATACTGAAATTTTTCGAATATAGAATACCCATAACATTACGAACTCAAATATATATTTTATTCCCAATTCCATGTCCAATTTCGTGGTCAAAATCCAAAAATACCAATTTCTAGGTTTTCTAACAAAACTCCACAATTTCCATTAATTTCCATGTTCTAATCTATACATACTCATGTATTTAACTCAAAATTGTGAAGAAAGCACTTACCCCATTCCATATGGTGAAAATCACCTCAAAAATCGCGTCAATCCGACCTTCATAGCTCCAAATATACTAAAAATGGCCGAAACCTCGATATATAACTTCTGCCCAGGTATTTACTCATTGAAATCGCAGAAAATGCTACGCGATTGCGAAGCACAACATTTCTCAGCCCAAAATTTTCCCTTAGCGATCACGGAAAGTGCTTCGCGATCGCGAAGAATAATGCACAGCTCTTCCAGACAGCCTCAAGTATAATAGTCATAACGTTTTGTAAAAAGCTCCAAATTGCAAATGGTTTAATTTAATGAAAACTAGACATCAGGATATACAAATTTTATTCTTTGATAATTTGCCAATTCCTTAAATATTACGAGATATAAGCAGCCAAAGTCAGCCCTATGCAACACAATGCGATTTCCAAACTCTTCCTGGACAGGATATAGTGTATCAACCATAACTCTTGGTACACAACTCAAAATACCAAATGGTTTAACTTTATGAAAACTAGACACAAAGATCTATAACTATGATTTTTGGATTATCTTTAAATTCTTTATAGATTTCAAGATACAAGCTTCCAAAGTTGGGTTAGTGCAGCTGAAACTTTCTTTTACGCGATCGCGAAAGACCTTCCGCGATCGCAATTCACTGGCCATTTTCTCGTATTTTACTCATCGCGATTGCGACCAATTCCCCGCGATCGCGTAGCACACTGCTGTAGTAAAAAATCAGCAGCTAAAAATGGCCTAGAAATGGTCTGAAACTCACCCGAGCCCCTCGAAACCCCGTCCGAACATATCAACAAGTCTCAAAACATATCACGGACTTAGTCGAGGCCTCAAATCACATCAAACAACGCTAAAAACACGAATCACACCCCAATTCGAGTCTAATGAAACTAAGAAATTTAAATTTCTACATTCGATGCTGAAACCTATCAAATCACGTCCGATTGACCTCAAATTTTGTACGCGTTTCACATTCGACATTACGGACCTACTCCAACTTCCAGAATCGGAATCCGACCCCGATATCAAAAAGTCCACTTCCGATCAAACTTCTCAAATACCTTCGAATTTCTAACTTTAGCCAAATGACTCCAAAATGACCTACGGACCTCCGAATTTACTTCCGATCGAGCTCCCAATACAAGAATCACCATACGGGGCTATTCCCAGACTCGAAATCCCAAGCGGACATCGATAACACTGAAATGCACTTCAACCCAGATTTATGAATTTCTTCCAGAATGTCAACTTCCACAATAAACGCCGAAATGCTCCCGGGTCATCCACCGATCAGAACATATGGCCAACTCCGAAATCATCATATGAACCTGTTGAAACCTTCAAATCCCGATTCAGAGGTCGTTTACTCAAAAATCATACTTTAGTCAATTCTTCCAACTTAAAGCTCCCGAAATGAGAATTTTCTTTCCAAATCAACTCCGAACTTCCCGAAATTAAATACAGACCATGCATGCAAGTCATAATACCTGAAGTGAAGCTACTCAAGGCCTCAAACGGTCGAACGACGCGCTGGAGCTCAAAACAACCAATCGGGTCGTTACACTTATTGTACTTATTTTTACAATAACCATAATGATGACTATTATTATTTTGATCCTGGGCACGTCCACGTTCATTGGTCAATAACATTACTTCATTTAGATTTATTATGCACCACTTTTACATTCACTTGAAGAATGAAGCAAATCAAGTAGGACAAGCTTCATGTTTTTTCATGAAAAATACGTTATTTTTTTAGTCATAATTGTATCATCAATATGGTGCATTGGAACTCAAACCCAATTCCTTACCCATATATAGGCATGTTAGGCCGTAATGATTTGGGACTCAAACCCAACTCTTATCATCATGGTGCACCAGAACTCAAACCGATGTCTTATCCTCATGGTGTGCTGCCCACCATCTTACCCTCCACGTATTGCATATAGGCCAAAGGGTCTAAGAACTCACCCTCATTGAAAAGATTGTCTCCAACAAGTTCTCCATTGAAACTAAAATGTGTTTTCTCCGTAGAACCACAAGTTGAACCATCCATAACAACAACTAATATTCGTCGTCTTCAAATTTTTATTCTTAATATTATTATCAGTAGAATATTACTGTAATAGATATAATTGCAGCCTTTGAATGAAAATTACTTAGATTTAAAGATCTTGAACTATTCAAGAATTAATCACAACTTTCATAGAAGTTATATGAAATTTAAAAAAATATATTATATAACTGAGAGGGCAGGATTCAAGATCCCAATTATTCTTTGTTCTTTTAACAAGAAAGGAAGCTAGAACTGGATGATCATTCATTTTTTGGTAACGTGTTAACACGCCAAAATAAGAGTTATAGTAATACTATTAAGAGGATATTACCTAACTTACCAACGACATGAAATGTCAACTTATCACTTGGCAAAGGCAAAGGAAATTGTAGCTTCCACGGAAGGTTTTCACTTCTTATAGGAAGTATTAGAAGAATATAGCAATTCATGCTGATAACTTGTTAATAAACTAAGCTCAAAGTAACAATATAGAACAAGAATAACAAGTCAAGAGATATAGAGAGAAAGAAAGGAGAAATTCTTATTTCATCAAGTGTTTTCCAAGTGTATCCCATATCACATTTCATGCCTCTATTTATACTATTACATAGAAGGTTACAAAATGATTGTCTTAACCCTGACATTAACCTTTGAGATCACGGGGGAAGATCATTGGGAGGGGTTATGGAGGTGTGGGAGTTACAATCATAATAGTTATGAGTAGTGGGAGGTTATATACATCATGGGTAAAAGTAATGTGAGTAATGGACATCCACAATTACTAAAGGTTTTACAACAAATAATAAAAAGGATAATCTACGGGGTATGCCCATTGAAAACATCAGTTTACACCATATACAATTAAAATATATTTTTTACTCTGTATACCTGCTTTATAAATTTATTTTACCATGTATACCTACTAATATTCTACAATATAATACTGTGTATTCCAAATTAGAATATTGTGATATATTTGGTTTGGATATTGTATTCCAAATTAGAATATTGTAGCATATTTAGTTTGAATATTGTATTCCAAATTAAAAAATTATCATATGATTGGTTTGGATATTGTATTCCAAACTACAATATTATAGTATATTTGGTTTGAATATTATATTCCAACCTATAATACTGCATTGTGTTTTGTTAGAATATTATATTCCAAATTAGAATATTGTGGTGTGTTTAGTTTGAATATCGTATTACAAATTAGAACATTATGATGTATTCTGTTTCGATACTGTATTCCAAATGAAAATATTGTATATGTTTAATTTGAATAATGCATTCCAAATTAGAATATTATAGTATATCTTATTTAAATATTGTATTCTTCATTAGAATAATGTGGTATGTTTGCTGTCACGACCCAAAATCCATTAAGGTCGTGATGGCGCCGGACCCCACTGTCAGGCAAGCCAACACTTAATAAATAAATTAAATCTTTCTTTTAAAATTCTCGAAGTCATTCCTTTTTCATTTTCTGAAATAATAATTAGCAAACTTCCACTGAGTAAACAATAATATCTTAACAAATTTGAATAGTGAATAAGTCTCATGATTTCCCAGAACCCGATGTCACAAGTGCATGAGCAAATTTTCTAGGAATTATACGTCGTACTACAATACTTGTCCGAAATACAAACTGGACAAGAAATTAAAAATAAATACAATACATCTGAGGAAGACTCTGCCAGCTGCGGGTCATCTATGGATGGTGCAGCTCGTCTAAATCTCCAAGCCAGCCACATCACTGCATCAAACAAGGCCACTAGCTATGAATGTACCTATGCAATGAAAATGCACATCAAATGTAGCATGAGTACTAAAACAACGTGTACTCAGTAAGTATCCCGCCTAACCTCGAAGAGGTAGTGACGAGAGGTCGAATTTGACACTTGATAGAGGTCAATTTAATATAATCAAGGGTGACTTTAAGCATGGATATCATAGGCAAGTTAACAAGTAGCGACAATAAATAGTAACTTCTTTCACGTTGAACATTTTAAAATCCTCATCATTTCAGTTGACAATATAAAATTTCCAGGCCAGTAATCAGGAAAAAATCACAGCAAATACGCAGTAATATCATGCGCAAGCAATGCCGAGGGTCGAACGGCCCGAACCAATATAAATGTAAATTGTGCACTGCCGAAGGGTCGAACGGCTCGAACCATAGATGCATCTATTAACCCGCCGTGGCGTACGACCCCTCTCCCATGAGAGTAGTGGAAGAAATCACCCTACTCGTGGAATATAAATTGCGTAGCGGTCACACACAGTCATGCACATTCCAAAAATTCACCCCGACTACATCGGGAAAAATCAAGTACTCAAGTAAATGACAATTTCTCTTTTAATGGTCATGAAAATAGTATTTAAATATTTTTCAGAAATTCATTTGCCAACTTCGATAAGGTTAAAACATTTTAATTTCATCAGTACGATTACAAGTACGGCAAATAGAACATGTTTTTGGGTCCTAGACTACCCGGACATAAACATAATAGTAGCTACGCACGGACTCTCGTCACTTTGTGCGTACGTAGACCCCACAAATAGTAGCACATATTAAATTAGTTCACCTATGGGGCCAATTCCCCCTCACAAGTTTAGAAAGGAGACTTACCTCGCTCCGAAATTCCATAATCGGCTTCCAAGCCCTTCCGACGACTCCAATTGATGCACAACGCCCCAAAACATTCAAATAACGGGAAAACCAATAAAATTTCACTCTAATACTTGTAACAATTCAAATTATATAAGTTCCCAACTCCGCTCAAAAAGTTGACCAAAATGCCCTCGGGCCCACGTGCCCGGATTCCGAAATTTTTCGAAGATAAATTCTACCCATATCTTTGCTAACTTAGTTATATAATTTACTCTAATTTTCATGCTCAAATTCATGGTAACAGTCCAAAATTCCAAATTCTAGGTCTTTCCCAAAAATCCCAAATTTATACTAATTTTCCATGTCTAAATCCATGTAAGATCACATATTTAACTCAAAAATAGGAAGAAATCACTTACCTAGTGTTTCTTGGTTAAAATCCCTTACTGAGCTCTCCAAAATCGTCCAAGCAAATGAAAGAAATGGGCCAAAACTCGTTTTTAAAACAATCTGCCCACGCTTCATCGAGTTGTACCTTGCGTTGTGCAGGTTGTACATCCTATTACAATTTTCCCTTACTGTACACCTTCTGTTAAAACACCCATACCTCCTTGTAGAAATATCTAAATGACAAACGGTTTAAAGATTTAAAAATTAGACTCAAATATGTTTAATTTGATAGGCTGTACACCATATAACTCTTTATATATTCTGAGATATGTGCTTCTAAAGTCGGCTCCATGCATCAGAAAATTCTGTCGAAACTGCTCCACCAGCCATCTTCAATCGATCATAACTTTCTGATAAAATTTTTAAATCATGAATGGTTTAACTTTCTGTAAACTAGAATTCAAGGGCTACAACTTTTATGTTTTGCAAAGTTTTAGAATCCTTATATATTTCGCGATATAAGCTTCCAAATGCAGATCCATGATTGCACTAGTTGCTGTTAAAACAGCTTTCTGCAGAAAATTTCAGCAACTCTTTGGTCCGAAATTCATTCTGTTAACTTTCCGAAATCCACCCGAGGCCCTCGGGACCTTAAAAAATTATACCAACATATCCCAAAACATGATGCAAACTCGCTCGAGGCCTCAAATTACATCAAACAACGTCGAAATCATGAATCACACTCCAATTCAAGCTTTATGAACTTTGAAATTTCAAACTTCTACATACGATGCCAAAACATATCAAATCACGTCCGATTGACCCCAAATTTTTCACACAAGTCATTTCGACCTTACGGAACTGCTCAAACTTTCGAAATTGGAATCCGACCCCGATATCAAAAAGTCAAACTCTCGGTCAAACTTCTCAAAAAACTTCAAATTTCTATCTTTAGCCAAATGACTTCAAAATGACCTACGGACCTCCGAATTCACTTCTGATAGCGCTCCCAACTCCAGAATCACCATACGGAGTTATTATCATATTCAGAATCCCAAACGGACATCAATAACACCAAAATGCACTTCAACCCAGACTTATGAAATTCCTTCTAAAATGCTAACTTCTACAATATACCCCGAAACGCTCCCGGGTTATCCTAAACCCAATCCGGACATATGCCCCAGTCCGAAATCATCATATGAACCTGTTGGAACCTTCAGATCCTAATTCCGAGGTCGTTTACTCCAAATTCCAGTCTTAGTCGATTCTTCCAACTTAAGGCTTCTGAAATGAGAATTTTCTTTCCAATTTGACTCCGAACTTCCCGAAATTCAATTCCGACCACACCTGCAAGTTATAATACCTGAAACAAAGCTGCTCATGACTTCGAACCGCTAAACAACGCACTAGAGCTCAAGACGACTTGTGGGGTCGTTACATTTGCTTTGGGTATTGTACTCTTTATTAGAATATTAATTATGGTAAGCTAGGTTCGCGGAATTTTTCATATTAGAATATTGTGGTATATTTAGTTTGAATATTTTATTTCAAATTAGAATATTATGGTATGTTTAGTTGGATAATGTACTCTTCATTAGAGTATTATGGTAAGCTAGGTTTTGATTTTTCATATTAGAATATTGTGGTATGTTTATTTTGAATATTGTATTCCAAATTAAAATTACTATGATCTGTTTAGTTAGAATATTGTATGCCAAATTAAAATATTGTGGTAAGGTAGGTTTGAATTGTATTCCAAAGTAGAATATTGTGATATATTTTAGAATATATGGAGGTATATCGTGTAATATTTTTGGGATATTTCACGTAATTTCAAAACTTAGGTATATCATAAAAGTGAGTTTTACAAATGGGTATATCATGTAACTTCCCCTAAATTATTTGCAAGTCGACCCAATAATTACACAATAAGAAACATTTAGTTGGTTTTTAAAGTTTGGCAAGTTGCCCAAGTGGCTCACGAGACAATGTAGTAGTAATAACTTATTGTCCTGCACAAAAATCTAATATTTTTTTGAGGATAAAAGGTACTTATATATTAATAATAACTAGGGTACGTGACCCAATAAACTGTCATCACTACACATGCCTCGAGGGGCTATAGTTATGCCTTCTAAGGCATTGTCATTACCTAATGCAGCCATATTACAACACATAAAAGTTGACATTTTCTTACATAAACAAAACCATAATGATCTTTGTGATAGGCATCTATTACAAATTCAGGTGGTAAAATAAAAGTGCATAACTTATTATAGCTAGTTTGCACAGGAGCTGCTTTTGCCAATAGATGTGCTACCATGTTACTTTCGCGAAAGCTATTCCCCATTGTGATCTCCCCTAGTAGCAGTGCCTTCTCCATTAACCACCTGCATTCATAGATCAAATCATTGTAAGTTGGATAATCATTATGGAGAAATCGTATAACTTCCGTGGCATCCGTATCTACTTCAACTGGGAAGATTTTTTCCCTGATAATTAGTTGAAGTGCATGCCGTAATGCTTGTAACTCCGCTTTAATTTGTATCGTTGTATGGATTTGTCACGACCCAAAATCCCTAAGGTCGTGATGGCGCCGGACACCATTGTTAGGCAAGCCAACCATTAATTAGTCGAAATAAATTTCCTGTTTAACATTTATGAAAAATCATTTCCTTTCACTTTATTACATGTTAGCTAAATAAAATCTATCAAGTAAAACAATAGTTTGAATATTACACTTTAACATATGTATCCCAACACATCCCAAAACCCGGTGTCACAAGTACATGAGTAATTTCTAAGAATTTATACAATCATCACAAAGCCTGTCCGAATTACAAATTGGACAAGGAAGTTTAAAATAAAAATGAATACAGTACGAAGGATGCAGCTCGCCTAAGTCTCCGAATCCTCCACATTGCTATGAAAGTACATGTGCAATAAAATGCACAACAAGTGTAGCATGAGTACAAAAATAACGTGTACTCAGTAAGTCGCCCGCCTAACCTCAGAGAGGTAGTGACGAGAGGTCGAATTAGACACTCACTAAGGACCAGCAAATTAATTAACAGTACAAGATGAACATGGTAGGCATGTAAAGGTAGCAAAGCAGCAATATATATAAGAATTCAAATCCAAGTACCACCTCTCAATAAAATACTCATGTCTATGCACTGCCAAGGATCGAACGGCCCGTACCAAAAGTGCATCTTCAATATAATAATTATCTCTATGCACTGCCGAGGATCGAACAGCCCGTCCCACAAGTGCACCTCTCAATATAACAATCATGTCAATGCACTGCCGAGGATCGAACGACCCGTACAAAAAGTGCATTTTAAATCCGCCGTGGCGTACGTACCGCTCCCATGACAGTGGGTGAAATATCACTCCGCTCGCGGAGTGTAAATTGCGAAGTAGTCACATGCAGTCAGGCACAATCAACAGTCCACCTGGAATACGTCGGGAAAACAAATACTCAACTAAATGACAGATTTCTCTTTTAAAAACCATAAAATAGTGTTTAAATCCTTTTGAAATTCACTTGCTAAGTTTTTATAATGTTTGATAATATAACCTTATCCGGAAATACAATTTGCCCGCGAAGGAAATCAATTCTCTTTTTTGATGGTTTAGAAAAATAAACTCTAATCTTCCTTAGTCATTCAATTACACATTTGGTTATATTAGCAGTCTAATATCACAGACAAGATCACAAGTATAACAGGTAAGGCATGCTAGTGGGTCCTAGGCTACCTGGACATGGCATAATAGTAGCTACGCACGGACTCCCGTCACCTCGTGCGAGCGTAGCCCCCGCAGATAGTAACACATACTTAATTAGTTCACCTAGGGGGATAATTCCCCCTCACAAAGTTAGAAAGGAGACTTACCTCGCTCTGAAATTTCATAACCGGCCTCCAAGCCCTTCCGACGACTCAAATCGTTGCACAACGCTCCGAAACTATCCAAACGACGACAAACCAATGAAAATATACTCTAAGATTTGCAACAATTCCAAGTTATATAATGCCCCAACTCCGCTCGGTGAAATAAACAAAATGCCCTCAGGCCCACGTGCCCGAAATTCAAAATTTCTCGAAGGTACATTCTACCCATAACTTTACTAGTTCAAATATACAATTTACACTAAATTCCATGCTCAAATTCGTGGCTAAAAAATCCAAATTTCCATTTTCTAGGTTCCTTTAATATTTCCCAATTTTCTACCAATTTCCATGTCTAATTCATGCATATAATCTTGTATTTAACTTAAAAACGGGAGGAATTTACTTACCTAGACATTGCATGAAGAAATCATCTCTTGAAGCTCCTCCAAAATCGACCAAAACAAGGAAGAAATGAAGAAATGGCCACAAATTTCGCCTATAAACTAGTCTGCCCAGGCCCCAGCTACTCTCTGCGTTCGCATGCCCAAGAGTGCGTTCGTAAAGCTTCCTCGAGCCAACACTCCGCAATTGTGGTCCCCTACCCGCGTTCGCATAGGCCAAAGGCCCCCAGCTCCCTTTTCCTCTATGTGTTCGCACACCAGACCCCATTTTCACATAACACAATCCAACAGCCTTCACAAATCCTTCTATGTGATCACAAACAGCTACCCACGATCGCACAAGCCAAATCCAAACAGCCTCCAAATCCTTCTATGCGATCGCACACCCACTCACGCGATCGCATAGTAAATACCTGTTGCACTCACACCAGAAAACCAGCGACCCTCTCAAGGCAAAAATTGACCCGTTGGGCATCCGAAACACGCCCGAGGCCTCCGAGACCTCAACCAAAACTACCAACAAGACCCAAAACCTCATTCAAACTTAGTCGAGCCTCGAAATCACATCAAACAATGTCGAAATCACGAACCGTAGCCCGATTCAAGCTTAATGAACTTAGAGCTTTCAAACTTCCACATACGATGTCGAAACGTATCAAATCACGTCCGATTGACCTCAAATTTTCACATAAGTTATATTCGACATTACGGACCTTGTCCAACTTCCGGAATCGCATTCCGACACCGATATCAAAATTTCCACTTCCGGTCGGATTTCTCAAAAACCTTCAAAGTTCTATCTTTAGCCAAATGACTCCAAAATGACCTACGGACATCCAAATTCACTTCCAATCGCGCTCCCAACTCCAAAATTACCAAACGAAGCTATTCCCAGCCTCGGAATCCCAAACGGACATCAACACCACTGAAATGCACTTCAGGCCAAACTTAGGAAATTCCTTCAAAAATGCTGACTTTCATAATATGCATCGAAATGCTCTCGGGTTATCCAAAACCCGATCCGTACATACGCCCAAGTCCGAAATCATCATACGAACCTGCAGGAACTTTCAAATCCTGATTCGGAGGTCATTTACTGAAAATTCCAATCTTCGTTGATTCTTCCAACTTAAGGCTTCTGACCAACTCGAAACTTTCCGAAATTCAAATCCGACCACACCTACAAGTCATAATACCTGAAATGGAGCTGTTCATGACTTCAAACCGCTTAACGACGCGCTAGAGCTCAAAATGACCAGTCGGGTCGTTACATTCTCCCCCACTTAAACCGACGTTCGTCCTCGAACGTGCACTGCTCTGGAGTTATCCGAAATCACAGTTTAACACCTCGAGCATCTGCCCGTGCTACTACAACCCCGTTGAGTACATTAGCTTGATCAAACCTGGAGATTTCTTTTTTTATCCATATAATAAGCTCAGAATTTATTCAAACACCTGAAATTTCTCTGCCAGACCTAGTTCCAATATATGAGCATCGTATCAACTATCACACGAGGCACCAGAACACAACTGCATACCTTTGCTGAATCGGCACCATACACCGCATAATCCATCATCTGACCACAATGACGCCCCTTGAACCTTAATAGCCAGAATTCTACGAATCTGATGCTCCCAATGCACCTCATGATATATATACATACATCCTGCTATAATGCTGACGATACCACCACAACGGAGGAAATATGCGTAAATTCATACCCAACTGCAGAGTTAACAAATCCTTGTTACCTCATCTTGACTAGAATCATCACTTCATTATGAACCTGAATAATTGTATTTGTTCTTTAATATACACTTCACATAACCTTATCGCACTAATCCCTAATCCGATAATCTCTTCTCACCCTGTATGAACTGCTCAGACAACAAATCACCCCAAATATGACCAACAGCCTCACATGATACCACATTGCACCAATAGGCCATAACTCGAACATGATAAATAAGAAATGACTCAGGAAGGGACTATTCAACTCACGCAACTAATATGAACTTTTCTAACAAATTAGGAAATAAAACCTAAGAAAAATAAGTACATATTAACCCTTCTCATCATCACACTGTTGTGGCGTGCAACCCCATCCGCATACATACCCGTGGCGGCGTGCCACCCGATCCCATCATAAAACTCACATAAGGAAATATATACGGAGATAATTTGCTCACTATTACACATTATCGAACATCGGTCACAAGCATGCTAAGTGCATAATACCATCCTGGGGAGACTGATAGAGCCGTACACTCTGGATCTCAAGAGCTATCCTGCTCCCATAACATCCCCACTACGCGGGACCTCAACACATAGGAAATTATCAAGCCGTTTCACAACTCACACGGCACAGTCATAAGATCACCTGAATTTGATGAAGACGGAGCAACATTTGCTGTTCTAATACCTCCCCATGAAAAGTGCTCTACTGAAATAAACATGCCTGGCTCATACGGAGCCCATAATCATATTTAAATCCATCCACAAACATCGAGTCTACCTTGCTCGCACCAAACTAAGCTAATAGCTTTACCTGGGTCCACATTAACCCACTTTCTCTCATAATACGCGAGAACAACCATCATAACCGGGACAAACACCCCACAATCCACAACCAAATGAACTGAACGCCTCTCAGGCATAACTTCTCAAATAAACAACATTGCACTTATTCATCCTCAGTCCAAATCTTCAATCCATAAAGTGACTACATGTCACACTTACACAATCTTTTCACGGTCATGCTTCCACGACCTTCCACACAAGGCAACAAGACACATCAAGAACCCATGACCAGGGTACAAAGCCTCTTCCACCAAAAATCAATCTCAGGTGACACTGAAGATAACACCAGCTTTCTCTGAACTTTAAAATCACTCCTTCTTGCTCTTCCGAGCTCATGACACCCTTATCAACACCGAATCGCAATCTCGATTCTCACTCCCAGTTACATACTGCTTACCGCACCTAACATGCCAATCTGAGGTACCGCAAGAATTCAATCACAACTTCTGAACCACCAATAGGGTGAACACTTCATCATATAAAAACCTTTTACTTAACTCAATTCAAGAGTACCATCTCAACACACGAGTGAATTCCCACAATCACCCAACATGTAAATCCTTAAGTAGTAGCCAATACCACCATAACCCTTCTGGGATCCGCCTACACTTGGCAGGCCATAGCACTCAAATGCTCCCACATGAAATCCATCACGACGGCCGACAAGCCCCGCACACACCGGCACAAACCACATGCATAACTTAATCACACCGAAGGAACTGATCACTGCCGTAAATGTGCCATTTCAACCATGGCTAATCAATCTATCTTCTTTTAATCATCTTCAATTTCTTAAGGAATAATAGCAACTTCCTTCAACTCATAGCAAGCTCAACCCTTACTCATTCCGAGTGACCTTGATTCACGAGACTATGTTGCCTAAATCCCGCAACCCGTCTCATACCAACCTGATCATCTTTCTACAATCCAGAGCTTATTTCTCCCACTCCTCCAATACTATCATGCATGCTGAAACATGTCATAGAACATTCCAACCATCCTCATATTTCTCAGAAATTACTCTGCAAAAGCTTGATTCTCGATCATACTGCTGCCTGAAATCCTTAAACGCCGCATTCTTAACTTTTGAATTCACTAGGACCGCTAATGAGAGTCACCCACTCCGACTGGCCCCGAATACAATCAACTCCAAGGCTCTTCTAGCACCTGAACACCATTTCCCTTGAAACACGTGACTGAGTCACTACCCTGACAACTCCCATATGCCTTAAGAAAAATTCTAAATCTTCCAAAGCCTAACCCTGGCTCGATAGGGCCAACTTTTGCACACATTTATCAAATCCCACGCACAATCACCATTTTACTCCTTTCCCTTAGCTGAAATAACTTGCCAACACACCGACAATCCGCAACCCTATGAGAAGACAACCCTACAACCCAAATGCAGATGGTGGGACTCCCCCACTTAGCATGAAGCTACACCTTGCACCACTCTAGACCCTGCCGAGATCCTATCTCCTTTGATAACACGATCTTGCTCAACCAATCCGTCCAATTCCTCCAAATTCTCTTGCTAGCACTCCCTAAATGCTCAAATTCTCTAGAATCATTCACACATTCTGCCTCCTATCGAATAGCCACTAGAACCTATCACAACAACTTGCCAACCATGCCACTGCTAACCCATTCACAAGAGATAACCCACCTGTGGAAATCACCCGCGGACACCTTCCAACGATGCTGAAATGCACGCTCTCTGCGACTTCAATACCCCATCCTACGCCCTGCTTCATTTACCAACTTTACTAGTCCGTCCGCTCTTCATGGACATCCATTAAATGCAGGACAATATCTTCAAATTCCAAGCTATGCTGCCGCTCCCCCATTTTGCAACTGCTTGACTTCCGCTTCTTACACCTGGCCTCCTAGAAATGGAACCACCCCCTAGCCTCACTTTAGGATCAATCTCTGCCAACCGCATTCTTCAATACTTCTTCTCAATACTCTGACCCCACGCAATTGAAGAAACCATAACACCGACAAACTTAACACATTCTATTCGATCAATGACGACGACTTCACGTCATAGGTGCATATCCCACCTCATTTGAAGAGACCAAGCCTTACTACTTTATTGACCCCAACCGGACCATTCATAACCCAAATGCCTTTCCTCTGTCGGAACTAAAATATAAAAATCTCGAAATCACACTCTGAGAAGACCTCCTTCAAACCATTCATCACCCCCAACATACGGGCAAGAATTCCATCATCATATCGACATCGCGCGACAACCAATCACAAGCATCATCACTTCCTGAGTAAGGCTCTCAGAAACACAGCTACTGAGATGAAATAACATATTATT
The DNA here is from genome assembly GCA_005239525.1 of Nicotiana knightiana. Classification (NCBI taxonomy): domain Eukaryota; kingdom Viridiplantae; phylum Streptophyta; class Magnoliopsida; order Solanales; family Solanaceae; genus Nicotiana; species Nicotiana knightiana. The sequence continues at coordinate 67,749 of ML433827.1, read as the reverse complement.
CTTTTGCAACGCCATAACAACAGCCCCAACCAATTATACATGGAAACATCTCGAATTACATCCGTAGCACCATTTCAATTCCTCAAATTCCTGATTCATAACAAGCACTTCGCGACGCATAAGACTGAGTAAGAACAAACTTAGTCATAAGCCTTAAGGGAATCGAATCGCACGATGAGGAATCAAGAAGGGAAGTACTCCTAACAGCCCTGTAGCCTCTCGAAGATAAGTACAGACGTCTCCGTACCGATCCACAAGACTCTACTAGACTTGCTCATGACTCGTGAGACCTAAGGAAACCTAGCCCTATGAAAACCATGTTGTCACGATCCAAAATCCCTAAGGTCGTGATGGCGCCGAACACTATTGTCAGGAAAGCCACCCATTAATTAGTCGAAATAAATTTCCTGTTTAACATTTATGAAAAATCATTTCCTTTCACTTTATTACATGTTAGATAAATAAAATCTGTCAAGTAAAACAGTAATTTGAATATTACACTTTAACAAATGTATCCCAACACATCCCAGAACCTAGTGTCACAAGTACATGAGAAATTTCTAAGAATTTATACAATCATCACAAAGCCTGTCCGAATTACAAATTGGACAAGGAAGTTTAAAATAAAAATGAATACAGTATGAGGGAGACTCTGTCAGCTGCGGATCGCCTTCGGATGATGCAGCTTGCCTAAGTCTCCAAATCCTCCACATTGCTATGAAAGTACTTTTGCAATAAAATGCAAAGCAAGTGTAGCATGAGTACAAAAACAACGTGTACTCAGTAAGTCGCCCGCCTAACCTCATAGAGGTAGTGACGAGAGGTTGAATTAGACACTAACTAAGGGCCAGCAAATTAATTAACAACATAAGATGAACACGGTAGGCATGTAAAGGTAGAAACGCAGCAATATATAAAAGGCACTGAAATCCAAGTAAATACTGGGAATAAACAAATAGTTACCACTTCCTCATTTCCCCCCAAATATTTTTAAATAAACAATTTCCTCTTTGTTTTTCCCCAAATATCTTGTCACTTTTAAAAATAAATCCATGAAAAATATTAAACAATTTAGCATGCGCATATGAGATAAGGACAACCGGCCTGAGCCGTCATAATAATCAACTCTGTGCACTGTCGAGGATCGAACGACCTGTAACAAAAGTGCACCTCTCAATAAAATACTCATGTCTATGCACTGCTGAGGATCGAATTGCCTGTACCAAAAGTGCATATCTCAATATAATAATCATCTATGTGCACTGCCAAGGATCGAACGGCCCGTCCCATAAGTGCACCTCTCAATATAATAATCATGTCTATGCACTGTCGAGGATCAAACGGCCCGTACCAAAAGTGCATTTTAAATCCGCCGTGGCGTACGGACTGCTCCCATGAGAGTGGGGGAAATATCACTCCGCCCGCGGAATGTAAATTGCGAAGCGGTCACATGTAGTCAGGCACAATCAACAGTCCACTCCGAATACGTCGGGAAAACAAATACTCAAATAAATGACAGATTTCTCTTTTAAAAACCATAAAATAGTGTTTAAATCCTTTTGAAATTCACTTGCCAAGTTCTTATAATGTTTGATAATACTACCTTATCCGGAAATACAATTTGCCCGCGAAGGAAATTAATTCTCTTTTTAGATGGTGTAGAAAAATAAACTCTAATCTTCCTTAATCATTCAATTACAATTTTGGTTATATTAGGAGTCTAATATCACAGACAAGATCACATGTATAACAGGTACGACATGCTAGTGGGTTCTAGAATACCCGGACATGGAATAATAGTAGCTACGCACGGACTCCCGTCACCTCGTGCGAGCGTAGCCCCCACAGATAGTAACACATACTTAATTAGTTCACGTAGGGGGATAATTCCCCCTCACAAAGTTAGAAAAGAGACTTACCTCGCTCCGAAATTCCATAACCGGCCTCCAAGCCCTTCCGGCGACTCAAATCGTTGCACAACGCTCCGAAACTATCCAAACGACGACAAACCAATGAAAATATACTCTAATATTTGCAACAATTTCAAATTATATAATGCCCCAACCCCGCTTGGTGAAATGACCAAAATTCCCTCGGGCTCATATGCCCGGAATTCAATATTTCTCGAAGGTACATTCTACACATAGCTTTACTAGTTCAAATATATACTTTACACTAAATTCCATGCTCAAATTCGTGGCTAAAAATCCAAATTTCCATTTTCTAGGTTCCTTTCAGATTTCCCAATTTTCTACCAATTTCCATATCTAATTCACGCATATAATCTTGTATTTAACTTAAAAACGGGAGGAATTTACTTACCTAGACATTGCATGAAGAAATCCTCTCTTGAAGCTCCTCCAAAATCGACCAAAATAAGGAAGAAATGGTGAAGTGGCCACAAATTTCGCCTATAAACTAATCTGCCCAGGCCCCAGCTACTCCCGGCGTTCGCATGCCCACGAGTGCGTTCGCAGAGCTTCCTCGAGCCAACAGTCCGCGATCGCAGTCCCCTTCGCATAGGCCAAAGGGCCCCCAGGCCCCCAGCTCCCTTTTCCTCTATGCGTTCCCACACCAGACCCTGCGTTCGCATAGCACAATCCAGTAGCCTTCACAAATCCTTCTATGCGATCGCAAACAGCTACCCGCGACCGCACAAGCCAAATCCAAACAACCTCCAAATCCTTTTACGCGATCGCACACCCACTCACGCGGTCGCATAGAGTAAATATCTGCTGCAGTCACACTAGAAAATTGTCTCGTTGAGCATCCGAAACACGCCCGATGCTCCCGAGACCTCAACCCAAACTACCAACCAGACCCAAAACCTCATTCGAACTTAGTCAAGCCTCGAAATCACATCAAATAACACCAAAATCACGAATCGCAGACCGATTCAAGCTTAATGAAATTAGAACTTTCAAACTTCCACATACGATGCCGAAACCTATCAAATCACGTTCGATTAACCTCAAATTTTTCACACAAGTCATATTCAACATTACGGACCTGCTCTAACTTTTATAATTACATTCCGACCCCGATATCAAAATTTCCACTTCCGGTCGGCTTTCTTAAAAACCTTCAAATTTCTATCTTTAGCCAAATGACTCCAAAATGACCTACGGACATCCAAATTCACTTCCGATCGTGCTCCCAACTCCAGAATCACCATACGAAGCTATTCCTAGCCTCGGAATCCCAAACTGACATCAACATCACTGAAATGCACTTCAGGCCAAACTTAGGAAATTCCTTCAAAGATGCTGACTTCCACAATATGCATCGAAACGCTCCCGGGTTATCCAAAACCCGATCCGGACATATGCCCAAGTTTGAAATCATCATATGAACCTGCAGGAACTTTCAAATCCTGATTCGGAGGTCGTTTACTCAAAATTCCAATCTTAGTTGATTATTCCAACTTAAGGCTTCTAAAATGAGAATTCTCTTTCCAAATTAACTCTAAACTTTCCGAAATTCAATTCCGACAACACCTACAAGTCATAATACCTGAAATGGAGATGCTCACGACTTCAAATCACTGAACGACGCGCTAGAGCTCAAAACAAATGGTTGGGTCGTTATAGGATTTTTGTGAGATAGCCTATTCTCCATTGGCCTTTGTTGTTACGTATGGCTCCACTGATTCCCCCTTGTAGACAATTACTCCTAAAGGCACAATCAATGTTGATCTTGTACCAACCTTTTGGAGGAGCCTACCACTTAACATTAATGCTTATTTTTATATTATTAGTTGTTTCCCTAGATGTTAATAGATTGTATTCAATAGCTTGGTTGGTAAATCTTTTAGTATTGATGTGGTTAGTGGTATTATTTTTGTTGTTGTGATTTTTATTGTTCCAGATGTCCCATAGGGCGAACGGGAATATATCTTCCCATGTGATGTATTTATTGATCATAGTGGGATTTGCATACCTGAGGTTATCAACCTAGTGTGTTGTATGCATTTGTGGACTGATAAAAATACAATGCCGACATAAAGTTGTCGGAAATAAATAAATATGACAGGTAGATAGAGAAGGAGATAATCAAGGATGAGATCGCTAGCTGCTACCTCGATGCCGCCAAAGGAACTCTGACTGCCGCTCAATAACCACTACCGGGTCCTGATGTACCTGGATCTGCACATAAGGTGCAGAGGGTAATGGGAGTACACCAACTTAGAAAGTAACGAACCCTAACTATGGGATGAGAGGTAGTGATGGACTAACCCTCAGTGATCATAACAAACAACGTACATAATTTAGTCATGTTCACAATTCTAGTAGGTAATGATGACAGAATATAAAAGATATGTTCAGTAACTCATGTATGACTCGGTATACCATACATGTCCAGGTATCAACATAGTGGAAGTGCACATAGTGCTCACAACTCTCACACAGAAGTCCACTCAGTACCGTACATGGCTCTCAGGCCCAGGGGAAATCCATCCCGGAAGGTACATAAACATCGGTGACCGAAGTCACTCAGTACTGAGGAAGGCCAATGCAGCCCCACGGAGAAGATCCATCTCCGAGATACAACACTCGGACAAGGTCCATGTCTAGGGAAGATCCATCCCTCAATATCATCAACTTCGGACAAGATCCATGTCGAGGGATCTCATCCCTCAAATATCAATGCGCTCACTATGGGTGTAAAGACTCCGGAGGGTCTCTTCTTAGCCGAAGCGCTATACAAGCCAACAAAGGCATAGTCAATATCTCGATGCAGTGTGCAGTCCGATCTCATAACTGTCTCTCAATAACAGGCTCTCGGCCTCACTCAGTCATCATTCTCCAGTCTTGCTCACATGGGCTCACAGATGCATGAACTAGCCCGAATCAATGATATATGTACAAAAATAACAATTTCCGAGACTGAGACATGATATGATATGCTATGACAGAACTGAGTATGTAACATCAATAAAACAAATGAGAAGACAACAATAAATAACCACTCGGGTCTCAACAATGTCGGCGTGAAGCCTTAACATAGTACTTAGCAAGATCACATTAACCACATCAAGAAGTGTGGATATCAATCCATAATAGCTGCTAAACGGTGCCATGGGGTGAACCAGGCCACAAATCACACGGTGCGCACCCGCACGCCAGTCACTTGGCATGTGCGTCACCTTAATAATAGTCATATAGCATATAGTTCGGGCTTTCGAACCTTCAGAACCAAGTTTGGAAAAGTTACTTACCTCAAAACCGGCTAAAATCATAGCCCACAATGCCTTTGCTTCTGGACTCGGCGTCCGATTGCTCCAGATCTATCAAAAATTAGATTTATATCATTATTATATGTCACAGAATGAAGCCCATTCGAAAATTATCAAAATTTAGCACAAATCCTGAAATTGGTCAAACCCGACCCCTGGTCCCACGTATTGGAATTTGATAAAAATCACATCACAAGAATTCTTATCCTCCCACGAGTCCATACACACCAAGAACAACAAAATAGGACGTCAAATGGCCCTTCAAATCTCCACTCAAAGGTCTCCAAATCATAAGCCCTAATTATCCAATTTTAGGGTTCAAATCCCACAAATTTTAGGTCCAATTAGCTAGAGATCAACATAGAATTAAGTATTGAATTCAAAAAATCTTACCTCCAAGTGATTTCCTCCGATTCCCACTTTAATCCCTCTCAAAAAGCTTCAAATCCGTCCAAAAATGGTGAGAAATAGGCTAAAAATCGCGAAGATGGCTTTTTATACTTTCTACCCAGGTGCTCTTTTCTTTAGTGCGATCACGTCAACCACCATGAGATCGCGAAGCAATGCCCACAGTTACCCTACGCGATCGCATTCCTCCCTCACACGTTCGCATAGCACAACAACTCAGCCCCTCACGCACCCCCCAAACTCTACGTGAGCGCGAACTGCACCACGCGTTCGCAATGCTCAACGGCCACACACTCACGCTACCGCGACCTCCAGCACACGATCGCATAGAAAAAACTATGCAATCCCCAGCTAAACCTACGCAATCACATATTTACCCACGCGATCCCATAGAAGAACACCAGAACATTCACACCAGCAAAAAATTTGCCAACACGAAGTCCAAGAATTGGTCCGTTAACACCCCCGAAACTCACCCGAGGCCCTCGGGACCTCATCCAAACATGCCAACACATCCCATAACCTTATTCAAAATTAGTCGATCCTTCGAACCACTCAAAACAACGCCAGGACACTAAATTAACCTCGGATTCAAGCCTAAGAACTTAGAAACTTCCAAATTTCGGCAATGATATCGAAACCACCCAAAACAGGTCTGATTAACCTGAAAATTTGCACACACATCCCAAAGGACATTGCGAATCTGTTCCAAATTCTATAATTCCATTCCTGCCCCGATAGCTAAGCTGAGACGGCACGGGTCTTTCTTTTGGGTCTTTCCTTACCAGCAAATAAGGGAATTCAAGTGTTTCACTGCCGACCGGAAATTTCCAAAAACTAAATTTTGCCAATTCAAGCCTTATTCTACTCCGGACCTCAAAATAACATTCCGAACACACTCCTAAGTCCCAAATCACCTAACGAAGCTACACGAATTATAAAATCCACATTCCGAGGCCGTTTACCTAATAGTCAACTTCCGGTTGACTTTTCTAACCATAAGGCCAACTTAAGAGACTAAGTGTCTCATTTCTCATCACGACTACTCCGAACCCAAACCAACCGACCCAACACAAAATAATTTGGTTAAATAACACATGCTAAAGCTGAAAAATGGGAAACAAGGCTAATCTCATGGAACGACCGGCCGGGTTGTTACATTCTCCCCCTCTTAAACAAACGTTCGTCCTCGAACGAGTTTAGAAACATACCTAGAGTCTCAAATAGGTGAGGATATCTGCTCTACATCTCCCGCTCGGTCTCCCAGTTGGCCTCCTCCACCGGCTGTCCTCTCCAATGAACCTTCACTGAAGCTATATCCTTAGACCTCAACCTTCTGACCTGACGACCCAAGATAGCCATTGGCTCTACCTCATAAGACATATTACCTTCTATCTGAACTGAGCTGAAGTCCAAGACATGAGACGGGTCACCAATATACTTCCGAAGCATGGAAACATGGAATTCCGGATGGACACTCGATAAGCTGAGTGGCAAGGCAAGTCTATAAGCCACCTCTCAAACCCTCTGAAACACCTCAAAAGGCCCAATGAACCGGGGACTCAGCTTGTCCCTCTTCCCGAACCGCGTAACACCCTTCATGGGTGACACCTTCAGCAGCACCTTCTGCCCAACCATAAAAGATATGCCCCATACCTTCCGGTTCGCATAACTCTTCTGCCTAGACTGCGCCGTGCGAAGCCGATCCTGAATCAACTTCACCTTATCCAAACCATTCTGTACCAAGTTTGTGCCTAATAGCCTAGCCTCACCCGGCTCAAACCAACCAATCGGAGATCTACACATCCTCCCATATAAAGCCTCGCACGGAGCCATCTAAATATTCGACTGATAACTATTATTATAAGCAAACTCCGCGAGTGGCAGAAACTGGTCCAATGAACCCCCAAAATCAATGCACAAGCACATAACATGTCCTCCAGAATCTGAATAGTGCGCTCTGACTACCCGTCAGTCTGAGGATGAAACACTGTGCTCAAGTCCACCTGAGTACCCAACTCTCTCTGCACGGCCCTCCAAAATTCCGATGTGAACTGAGTACCTCTGTCTGAAATGATACAAATTGGGACACCTGCAACCGGACAATCTCCCGAATGTAAATCTCAGCTAACCGCTCCTAAGAATATGTAGTACCAACAAGAATGAAGTGCGCAGACTTGGTCAGCCGATGCATAATAACCCATATAGAATCAAACCTCCTCGAAGTCCGTGGGAGTCCAACTACAAAGTCCATGTTGATCCACTCCCACTTCCACACTGGAATATCCAACCCCTGATGTAATCCCCCTGGTCTATGGTGCTCATACTTGACCTGCTGACAGTTGAGACACCGAGCTACAAACTCAATGATATCTTTCTTCATCCGCCTCCACCAATAAAGCTGTCTCAGATCCTGATACATCTTCGCGACACCCGGATGGATGGAGTACCGCGAGTTGTGGGCCTCTGCTAGAATCAACTCTCGAAGACCATCCACATTAGGCACACATATCTAACCCTGCATCCTCATAACTCCATCATCATCAATAACCACATCCCTGGTGTCACCTCACCGGACCCTATCCTGAAGAACGAGAAACTGTGGGTCATCATATTGGCGCTTTCTGAAACGATCATAAAGAGAAGACCTGGAGGCTACGCAAGCCAATACCCAGCGGGGCTCTAATAGATCTAACATCACCAACTGACCCTCTAAGGACTGAACATCAAGTACCAATGGTCGCTCTATACAGGAAGATATGCTAGACTCCTCAAACTCTTTGCTCTACGACTCAAGGCATCGACCACTACATTGGCCTTCCCCGGATGGTACAAATAGTGATATCATAGTCCTTGAGAAGCTCCAACCATCACTTCTGACACAAATTCAAATCCTTCTGCTTAAACAGATACTGCAGACTACGGTGATCAGTAAAAACCTCAAAATGCACCCCCTACAAATAATGACGCCAGATCTTCAAGGCATGAACAATGGCTTCTAGCTCGAGATCATGCACTGGGTAATTCTTCTCAAGAGTCTTCAACTGGCGCGAGGCGTAGACAATCACCCTACCCTCCTGCATCAATACACAACCAATGCCTATCCTCGAGGCATCACAATATACGGTATAAGAACCTGAAGCTGATGGCAATACTAACACTGGAGTTGTGGTCAAATCAGCCTTGAGCTTCTGAAAGCTCTCCTCACACTCGTCCGACCACCTAACAGAGCACCCTTCTGGGTCAATTTGATCAAGGGTGAAGCAATAGAAGAAAACCCCTCCACAAAGCGACGGTAATATCCCGCCAAACCAAGGAAGCTCCTAATCTATGTAGTTGAGAATGGTTTGGGCCAACTCTAAACCGCCTCTATCTTCTTCGGATCAACCTGAATACCCTCACTGGACACCACGTGCCCCAAGAAAGCTACTTAGCCTAGCCAAAACTCACAATTGGAGAACTTTGCATAAAGCTTCTCATCCCTCAGTCTCTGCAATACAACTCTCAATTGCTGTGCATGCTCCTCATGGCTATGAGAATATACCAGGCTGTCATCAATGAACACAATAACAAAGGAATCCAAGTACGACTGAAACACGTTGTTCATCAAATGCATGAACGTTGCTGGGCATTGGTCAGCCCAAAAGACATCACCATAAACTCATAATGACCGTAACGAGTCTTGAAAGTTGTCTTGGGAATATCAGAATCCTGAATCTTTAGCTGATGATACCCGGATCTCAAATCGATCTTAGAGAACACTCTAGCTCCCTAAAGCTGGTCAAACAAATCATCAATACGAGGCAAATGATAATCATTCTTGACTGTAACCTTGTTCAACTGCCTGTAGTCAATACACATTCTCATGGAACCATCCTTCTTTTTCACAAACAACACCGGTGCACCTCAAGGTGACACACCAGGCCGAATGAACCCCTTATCTAGGAGTTCATGAATCTTCTCTTTCAATTCCTTTAACTTTGCCGGTGTGATACGATACGGTGGAATAGAAATAGGCTGGGTACCCGACATCAAATCAATACCAAAATCAATATCCCTGTTAGGTGGCATGCATGTCAGGTTAGCAGGAAACACGTCCGAAAAATCACAGACCACAGGAACGGAATCAATAGTGGGAGTCTCAATACTGACATCCCTCACAAAAGCCAAATACGATAAACATCCTTTTTCTACCATACGTTGGGCCTTCAGGTACGAAATCACCTGACTAGGCACATACTCAATGGAACCTCTCCACTCGACTCTCAGAAATCCTGGCATCGCTAAGGTAACGATCTTAGCGTGACAATCAAGAACAACGTGACAATCAAGAACAGCCAATCCATGCCCAATATCACATTAAAGTCAACGATGCTAAGCAATAATAGATCCACTCATGTCTCCAGACCCCAAATAGATATCACACATGACCGATACACATGGTCCACAATAATAGTATCGCCTACCGAAGTCGACACATGAACAAATGCAACTAAGGACTCACGGGGCATATCCAGGAAATGAGCAAAGTATGATGAAACATAAGAATACGTGGAACCAGGATCAAATAAGACCGAAGCATCTCAGTGACAGACTAAGACAATAACTGTAATCACTGCATCTGAGGCCATATCATCTAGTCTGGCTGGAAGTGCATAAAAACGAGCCTGACCTCCACCTGATCGAGCTCCCCCTCTAGGGCGGCCTCTAGCTAACTGACCCCCACCCCTAGCTGCCTGGGTGGGTGGTGAAGTAACTGGAGCTGAAGCTGATGGCTGAATCCACTGCTGGGATGAACCACCCGAAAGACGGGGACAATACCTCTTGATATGGCCAAGATCACCACACTCAAAATAACTCCTCTCAGCAAATGACGATGGGGATTGAAGGGAACCCCTAGCACCTGAATAACAACCAGAAGAACCATGCACAGAGGAACCCTGAACCAATGGTGCTCGAGATGAACTCTGGGCTGAAAAAGCACTGAATGATGGATGCCCCTGATGAGAACTGTGAGGACCATGACCAGCTGATCTAGCATGATAACCTAAGCGACCTGAATGAGCTGGTCTGAATGGACGGCCTCTGCCGTGTTGGGACTGCCCTCCTGAAGGAACACCACCAAAACTACCAGATCCTCGAGGCCTCTTGGCCTCCCTCTCGACTCGCTCCTTGCTGTAAACTGACTCAATCTCTCTGGCAATGTCAACTACTTCCTCAAAAGAAGCGCCAGATACCCTCTCCCTGGTCAGAAAAATCTGAAGCTGATAAATGAGGCCATCAACGAACCTCCTGATCCTCTCCCTATCTGTGGGAACTAGCCAGATAACATGACAGGCCAACTCGGAGAATCTCATCTCATACTGCATCACATCATGTCCCCTTGACGCAACTGCTCGAACTGCCTGTGCAGCTCGTCCCTGCGTGAATGCGGTACAAACTTCTTCAGGAAGAGAATGGAGAACCGATGCCAGGTAAAGGGTGCTGCACCAATTGTCTTACTCCTCTCATAAGCCTCCCACCAAGTGAATGCAGCTCCTAAGAACTGGAAAGTAGTGAACGACCCCACTAGTCTCCAATATCCTTGCTGTGCGAAGAATCCTCTAACACTTATCTAAGAAGCCCTGGGCATCCTCTTCCTCAGCACCATTGAACGTCGGAGGTTGAAGTCTACCAAATCTCTCCAATCTACGCTGCTCATTGTCTGGCATAACGTCAATCATAAAATCCTGAGCTGGGGCAACCGGCTAGGCTGGAGTTTCCCCCGGTGTCTGAATCCCCTGAACAACCTGCTCAGGTGTACGGGAAGCTGGAGTCTGAGTGCCTCCCCCGGCCTGAGAAGTAGCGGTAGTAGAAGAAACAGCGACTACATGTGCAAGGCTGGTGCATACAGTTAGAATCTGATCCAGAGTCTCCTGAAGACCCGAAATCACAATAGGCACTGCTGGTGCCTGAGCTGGTCCCGTTGGAACATCTGCGGCGGGGACCTGATCCTTAACAATAGTTGGATCCACGGGTACTTCCCTGGCTGCTGCACGGGCTGCACCCAAACTTCTGCCAAAACCTCGACCGTGGCCTCGACATCTCACTGGTCTAGCTGGTGTGTGGTCGCCCTGATCGGTAGCGCGTGTCCTCACCATCTGCGAGAGAATGAAACATCAGAATTTTAGTCTATAGAAGCAACAGATTCGCACGACAGAATTCAAGAATGTGAGATTTTTCCTAATGGTTCTGTAGTCTCTTGAAGATAAGTACAAATGTCGCTGTACCGATCCGCAAGACTCTACTGAACCTGCTCATGACTGGTGAGACCTACATAACCTAGAGCTCTGATACCAACTTGTCACCACCCCAAAATGCCCAATCGTGATGGCGCCTATCGTGAAATCAGGCAAGCCATACATTTCATTGCTAAAAGTTGTTTTCAGGAAAAATTATTATTTTTACAGCAAAAGTCTCGATTTTTATAAAAAGCATTTAAGGGTTTGACATCACTGATAACATAAGTAAAATAAAAACCCGATCCCAGATCTAGTGTCACCGAGTGATGAGCTACTACATCGAATATCAAAATACAATGCCGACATAAAGTTGTCTGAAATAAATAAATATGACAGGTAGATAGAGAAGGAGATAATCAAGGATGAGATCGCCAGCTGCTACCTCGATGCCGCCAAAGGAACTCTGACTGCTGCTCAATAACCACTACCGGGTCCCGATGTACCTGGATCTGCACATAAGGTGCAGCGGGTAACGTGAGTGCACCAACTTAGAAAGTAAGGAACCCAAACTATGGGCTGAGACGTAGTGACAGACTAAACCTCAGTGATCATAACAAACAACGTACATAATTTAGTCATGTTCACAGTTCTAGCAGGTAGTGATGACAGAATATAAAAGATATGTTCAGTAACTCATGTATGACTCGGTATACCATACATGTCCAGGTATCAACATAGTGGAAGTGCACATAGTGCTCACAACTCTCACACAGAAGTCCACTCAGTACCGTACATGGCTCTCAGGCCCAAGGGAAATCCATCCCGGAAGGTACATAAACATCGGTGACCGAAGTCACTCAGTACTGAGGAAGGCCAATCCAGCACCACGGAGATGATCCGTCTCCGAAATACAACACTCGGACAAGGTTGATGTCTATGTAAGATCTATCCCTTAATATCATCAACTTCGTACAAGATCCATGTCTAGGGAAGATCCATCCATCAAATATGAATGCGCTCACTGGGGGTGTAAAGACTCCGGAGGGGCTCCTTTTAGCCCAAGGGCTATAACAAGCCAACGAAGGCATAATCAATATCTCGCTGCGGTGTGCAATCCGATCTCATAACTGTCTCTTAACAGGCTCTCGGCCTCACTCAGTCATCATTCTCCAGTCTTGCTCACATGGGCTCACAGATGCATGAACTAGCCTGAATCAATGGTATATGTACAAAAATAACAATTACCGAGACTGAGACATGAAATGATATGCTATGACAGGACTAAGTATGTAACATAAATAAAACACATGAGAAGACATAAATAAATGACCACTCAGGTCTCAACAATATCAGCGTGAAGCCTTAACACGGTACTTAGCATTATTTCTAGCATGATCACATTAACCACATTACTAGAAGTGCGGATATCAATCCACAATAGCTGCTAAACGGTGACATGGGGTGAACCAGGCCACAAATCACATGGTGCACACCCACACGCCCGTCACTTGGCATGTGCGTCACCTTAACCATAGTCATATAGCATATAGTTCGGGGTTTAGAACCCCCAGAACCAAGTTTGGAAACGTTACTTACCTCAAAACTAGCTAAAATCATAGCCCACAATGCTTTTGCCTCTAGAATCGGCCTACAATTTCTCCAAATCTATCCAAAATAAGATTTATATCATTATTATATGCCACAGAACGAAGCCCATTCGAAAATTATCTAAATTAAGCACAAATCCTGAAATTGGTCAAACTCGACCCCCGGTCCCACGTCTCAAAATTCGATAAAAATCACATAAAAAGAATCCTTATCCTCCCACAAGTCCATACATATCAAAAACATCAACATCGGACCTCAAATGGCCCTTCAAATCCCCACTCAAAGGTCTCCAAATCATAACCCCTAATTCTCCAATTTTAGGGTTCAAATCCCACAAATTTTAGGTCTAATTAGCTAAAAATCAACATAGAATCAAGTATTGAATTCAAAAAATCTTACCTCCAAGTAATTCCCTTCGATTCCCTCGTTACTCCCTCTCAAAAAGCTTCAAATCCATCCAAACGTGGTGAGAAATAGGCTAAAAATCACGAACATGGCTTTTTATACTTTTTGCCCCGGTGCTCTTTTCTTTAGTGCGATTGCGTCAACCACCACGCGATCGTGAAGCACTACCCATAGTTACCCTATGCGATCGGATTCCTCCCTCACGCGTTCGCATAGCACAACAGCTCAGCCCCTCACGCGCCCCCAAGCTCAACGCGAACGCGAACTACACCACACGTTTGCAATGCTCAACGGCCACACACTCACGCGATCACGACCTCCACCACGCGATCGCATAGAAAAAAACTTTGCGATCCCAAGCTAAACCTACGTGATCACATACTTACCCACATGATCGCATAGAAGAACACCAGAACCTTCACACCAGCAAAAAATCTGCCAACACCAAGTCCAAGAATTGGTCCATTAACACCCCCGAAACTCACCCGAGGCCCTCAGGACCTCAACCAAACATGACAACACATCCCATAACCTTATTCAAACTTATTCAATCATTCGAACCACTCAAAAAAATTCCAAAACATTAAATAAACCTCGAATTCAAGCCTAAGAACTTAGAAACTTCCAAATTTCGCCAATGATACCGAAACCACCCAAAACATGTCTGATTGACCTGAAAATTTTCACACTCATCCCAAATGACATTTCCAATCTGTTCCAACTTTTAGAATTTCATTCCGACCCCGATAGCTAATTTTCCACTGCCGAAAAAAAATTTCCAAAAACTAAATTTTGCCAATTCAAGCCTAATTCTACTTCGAACATCAAAATAACATTCTGAACACACTCCTAAGTTCCAAATCACTTAACGAGGTTATCCGAACTATAAAATCCACATTCCGTGGTCGTTTACCTAATAGTCAACTTTCGGTTAATTTTTCTAACCATAAGGCCAACTTAAGAGACTAAGTGTCATCTCTCCCCATGACCACTCCGAACCCGAACCAACTGACCCAACCGACCCAACACAACATAATTTGGTTAAATAACACATGCTAAAGCTGAAACATGGGAAACGAGGCTAATCTCACGGAATGACCGGCCGAGCCATTTTATAATCTCTAGTAGGAAGACGTTTATGGTAGCATTTCGATATAAAAAAATTAATCTTGTTAGGGAATTTTAGGTCCCAAATCCAATTGAACTTGAGGTTGTAGATGTTTGGTCATCAATTAGTTGTAGATGGAACTTGTGGAGAATACACCACTAGGATTTATACTCCATATGAGAATATTAGGAGGAGTAATATGCTTGTTAGGGTTTAAAGCATTGATGTTGGTGTTAATGCTTTGGGGGAGCTCAAAGGAGACTTTCCATAGGTCCCAAGACTCTTTATCATAAATATTCTTAATTTTTAAACAGACTTACTTAAGAGATAAGGGGCCTATAATGTTACTTCGAAGGTTAGTAATATTTGGGATACAATTTGTGTTCTAAATATTCATATTTGAATCTTGGTTTATTGACCACCTAATTCCCTTATTACAAATAGTTGTTTGAACCACTCTTCGTATTTCTACTTTGCAAGAGAGGAAGGATTATTAAGAATTCTCCAGGCTAAGCTGGTTAGTAGGGCTAAGTTCTTTAACTTAGCTTTCTTAATACCTAGGACACCTAGAGCTTTTGTAGTGGTAACAACATTTCACCTAAATAAGTAAAGCTTTTTCTTTTCCCTCGAGTGCCCCATAGGAAGTCTCTTTGTATTTTATCTATTTCCTTTAGGGTTTTGGTCGGTAGAAAAGAAATTTGCATTAGGTGATTTGGTATGGTATTGGGTGTAGAAGCAACTATGGTGCACCTACCTGCCATACTTAACCACCTAGCATTCCAATTGTTTAATCTAGCACATATTTTTTCAATTAAAGGTTGATAATCCTTGTGCTTAAGGTTAGTGTTTAGTATGGGAAAACCTAAGTATGTACCAAAAGTATTACTAATTTTAATATCAAAGATACTCGTAGCGAGGTCTTTAGTAGGTTCTTTGCATTTCTTGGACAGAAATAGCTTGGATTTGTCCTTATTGATATTTAATCCAGAGAGGCAACAAACACTCTCCATGCTTCTCCAAATTGTTTTGATTGCTTTTGTATTGGCTTTACCCATTAAAGTGAGATCATCAGCAAAGAATATGTGGGATAAGGGGGGACTTCTAGGATTTAGTTTGATAGGATCCCAATTCCTTGTATCTACTTGATTTTTTTTAAAGCATATACATGCATAATATGAATAAGTAGGGGGACATAGGGTCCCCTTGTCTAATACCCCTTGTAGGATAAAATTCCTTTGTTTTGTTATCATTAACCAGGATGGAGATGGTACTTGTAGTGATGCAGCTACGAATTAGGGTGGATATATTTGAAGGGAAATTAAAGAATTTTAGAAATCTGTAGATATACGACCATTCTATTTTCTCAAATGCTTTTTCCAAATCAATCTTAAGGATTAAACTTTCCCTTCTTTTGGTGGTGTTGAATTTTTTATTACCTCTTGGATAATAATAACATTGTCACTAATCCACCTATTTTTAGGAAGCTAGCTTGTTGAATATTGATTAGGTGTTGTAGGTAAGGCTTGATTCAATTGGCAATGACTTTGGTTATAACCTTGTAAATTGTGTTGCACAGGTTAATAGGCCTAAAATTTTTCAGGTTATTGGCGTTGTTAAATTTAGGGATTAATAACAGGTAGGTTTTGTTAATGTCATGAGGCATTGTTTTTGTGTGAAAAATTTTTTGGAAAAGATTTATGACCTTTGTTCCTAAAATGTGCCAAAAGTTTTGGAAAAATAACGGGCATAACCCATCATGGCATGGGGCTTTGTAAGGTTTAAAGGAGAAAACAACTTTTCTTCTTTCATGATTTCTTAAGGGTTTATCTAGGCTCGAGAGATCAATATTAGAAAAACTAGCCTTATCCTTTTTAGTAGTTGACCAGTCAGTTTTTTCATGGGAGGTAGTGAAAATGCTTGAGAAGTAATTTGTTGTATGGTTCTGTCACGACCCCAAATCTAAACTGGCCGTGATGGCGCCTATCGTGGTACTAGGCTATCCAATTTACTGAACATAATACAAGGAACTTTCCATTTTAAAACAATAACGCGATTTATCATAACCTTACACGTTTAGTATTTCACAAATGCGGATAAACAATGAAAACCTCTGTATAATAACCCCAAAACCCGAAGTCAACCGTCATGAGCAACTAAACAGAACACAGTACCTGACATGATTTCCTTAATAAATCAAGTCCAGGAAAAATGTAAACAACCACAAAATGAGAAGAAGAAGGGTGGGGCTACGAACGTCGTGCAACTACCTCACAGTCTCCGACAAGCTCCACTGAGAATAATCAAAACTCACTCGATCCGGGCACCTGGATATGCACACAAAGTGCAGGGAGTAACGTGAGTTCACCAACTCACTAAGTAACAAATATAAATAAGGACTTGAGTGCAGTGAAGAGATTTTAAAATCATATAAATTCATATAATAAACATCAGTGGAAATCAATAAATCAAGTCCGGGATCTACGTCCCGAAAGTTTCATAAAACTCCAGTTTTCCCTTTCCAAATTTCATATAAAACATTGGTTCCACATTTATCGTTTAGAGGAAAAATGTAAAGAAGAGTGAAAACAGTAGTTTCATAGCAATTAAGCCCCTCGGGCACAGTGTCACTCGCAATATAAAGCCTCTCGGGAAAGCCTCTCAGTCACTCGTGACTCATCTCTCGTCAATCAACACTCACACTCAGTAGGTGCATATAATAACCGATGCGGCGTGCAGCCCGATCCATATATATATATATATATATAATGCTGCGGCGTGCAGCCCGATCCAATATAAATATTGTTGCGGCGTGCAACCCAATCCATCACTATCCTCCCAATCTGTTTCCCGGCCTCAGTCAGTCATCACCTTCACAAGCCACTCGGGCAACTCACAACAATTCACGGGGACTCAGCCCAAAAATATCTTTCATTTGCTTGAAAACAGGGTGATAAACAGAAATGAACAATGAACAAGTATAAATCATGACTGAGTTTATATTTCTATCAAAACAATGTGAGAATAATAGTAAAACACCCTTGAGGGTTCAAACAGGTCGGCACAAGGCCCCAAACATGACATTACAACCCAAAATATAGTATAAATCTCTAAAATACAGAATATCATATGATTTCAAATCAAATACGTGACTTAGTCGTTACGGGACGGACCAAGTCACAATCCCTACTGGTGCACGCCCACACGCCCGTCACCTAGCATGTGTGTCACCTCACTTATCAAATCGGTACAAAATACCGGGGTTTCATACCCTCAGGTCTAGATTTACGTTCATTACTTACCTCAAACAAGAAGAAAACTACACCGTGATACCTTTACCCCTCAACTCAGACTCAACGCACTCCGAATCTATTCAAAACATATTCGTATCATCAAAATATGCTTAAGGAACAAAGACCAATCGAAAATAACCAATTTACATCAAACAAACCCGAAATTAGCCAAACCCGACCCCCCGAGCCCACATCTCGAATTCCGATAAAAATCAAAAAACTAGAATCCTTACGCTCTCACGAGATCATACATACCAAATACATCAAAATCGGACCCCAAATGGCCCCTCAAATCCCCAATTTATACTTTCAAATTTCAAGCCCTAATATTCCAAATTTCTCCACAAAAACATGATCAAACAATGGAATAATCATCACAAACACAAGATACAAGGTCCATGTAGCTTACCTCACTCAATACACTTGATTCCCCCTTGAAATCCCAGATCTAAGCTCCAAAATCCGACACAAATGGTGAAGAAATGAGTGAAAATTCGCGAAGGCAACCTTATATAGGTTCTGCCCAGCAATCTCGCACCTGGGATCCCATGCCCGCACCTGCGGCGCCGCACGTACGAATAATTCCTCGAAGGTGCGAATTCTCACATAAACTCAAAACCCGCATTTGCGGCCTTCCACATGCACCTGCGGTCCCACAAACGCGATCCAACTTCCGCACATGCGCTCCCAGGCCAGGTTCCACTTTCCGCATCTGCACAAGGTCTTCCGCAACTGCGCCTTCGCACCTGCGGCTCCCCGTCCAGAGGTGCGGCCACACCAGAAGGCCTGCACCAGCAGCCATTTGCTGCGTTTTCCAACTCCCAACCTTCCAAAATCACCCACAATCAATCCTGAGCCCCTCGGGGCCTCAACCAAAGGTACCAACAAGTCATATATCAATATACCAACCTAGTCGAACCCTCGGAACACTAAAAATAACATCAAAACACAAAATCGAATCCAAATTCAATCCTAAGGATTTATAAACTTTTGAAATTCGCCAATGATGCCGAAACCACTCAAACCACGTCTGAATGAACTGAAAATTTGCACACATCCTAAATGTCCCTACGAACCAATCTAACTATCGGAATTCCATTCCGACCCCAATAGCTAATTTTCCACTGCCGACCAGAAATCGCCAAAAATCTAATTTCTCCAATTCAAGCGTAATTCTACTCTGGACCTCCGAATGACATTCCGAACACACTCCTAAGTCCCAAATAACCTAATGAAGCTATTCGAGCCACAAAACCCACATTCCAAGATCCTTTACATATAAGTCAACTTCCGGTTGACTTTTCCCACTAAATCACCAACCTAAGAGACTAAGTGTCTCATTTATCATCACAACCACTCCGAACCCGAACGAATCAACCCAATGTAACACAACAGAGCTGAACCATACAACAATTAAGATAAAATGGGAAAAATAGGGCTAAACTCTTGGAACGACTTGTTGGGTCGTTACATTCTCCCTCTCTTGAACAAACGTTCATCCTCAAACGGATCTAGAAATATACCTGGAGTCTCAAATAGGTGGGGATATCTGCTTCGAATCTCCCGCTCGGTCTCCCAGGTGGCCTCCTCCATCGGCTGCCCTCTCCATCGCACTTTCACTGAAGCTATATCCTTAGACCTCAACCTTCTGACCGGACGACCCAAAATAGCTACTGGCTCCACCTCGTAAGACATTTCACCTTTTAGCTGCATCGAACTGAAGTCCAAAACATGACACGGGTCACCAATATACCTCCGAAGCATGGAAAGATGAAATACTGGATGCACGATTGACAAGCTAGGTGGCAAAGCAAGTCTATAAGCCACCTCTCCAACCCTCTGAAGCACCTCAAAAGGCCCAATGAACCGGGGACTCAACTTGCCCCTCTTCCCGAACCGCGTGACACCTTTCATGGGTGAGACCTTCAGCAGGATCTTCTACCCAGCCATGAAAGATACATCCCGGACCTTCCGCTCCATATAACTCTTCTGGATCGACTGCACAGTGCGAAGCCTCTCCTGAATCAACTTTGCCTTTTCTAAAGCATCTTGTATCAAATTCGTACCCAAGAGTCTGGCCTCACCCGACTCAAACCAACCGAATGGAGATCTATAATTCCTCCCATACAAAGCCTCATATGGAGCCATCTGAATACTCGACTGATAACTATCATTATATGCAAACTCCACGAATAGCAGAAACTGGTCCCATGAACCCCCAAAGTCAATGACACAAGCACGCAACATGTCCTCTAGAATCTGAACAGTGCGCTCAGACTGCCTGTCCGTCCGTCTGAGGGTGAAAAGTCGTGCTAAACTCAACCTGAGTATCCAACTCTCTCTAGACGGACCTCTAGAACGGCGATGTGAACTGAGTACCTCTATCGGAGATGACGAAAACTGGAAAACCATGTAGCTGAACAATCTCCCTGATATAAATCTCTACTAGCCGCTCCGAAGAATAAGTAGTACAAACAGGAATGAAGTGGGCGGAATTAGTCAGCCGATCCACAATAACCCATATACCATCAAACCTCCTCGAAGTCCGTGGGAGCCCGACTACAAAGTCTATGCTGATCCGCTCCCACTTCCACTCGGGAATAACCAAACTCTAATGCAATCCACTAGGTCTCTGGTGCTTGTACTTGATCTGCTGACAGTTGAGACACCGAGCCACAAATCCAACAATATCCTGTTTCATCCGCCTCCACCACTAATGTTGCCTCAGATCCTGATACATCTTCGCGGCACCTGGATGGATGGAATACCGCGAGATGTGGGCCTCCTCAAGAATCAACTCCCGAAGCCCATCTATGTTAGGAACACATATCTGACCCTGCATCCTCATAACACCATCATCGCCAATAGATACATCCCTGGCGCCGCCTTGTCGGACCCTATCCTGAAGAACGAGCAAGTGTGGGTCATCATACTGGCACTCTCTGATATGGTCAATAAGAGAAGACTTGGAGGCTACACAAGCCAACACCCGGCGGGGCTCCGATTGATCCAACCTCACCAACTGGACCGCTAAGGCCTGAACATCAAGTGCTAATGGTCTCTCAGCTGCTGAAAGATATGCTAGACTCCCCAAACTTTCTGCTCTGCGACTCAAGGCATCGGCCACTACATTGTCCTTCCCCGGATGGTATAGAATAATGATACCATAGTCCTTGAGAAGCTCCAACCCTCTCCTCTTACGCAAATTCAGATCCTTCTGTTTAAACAAGTGTTGTAGGCTACGGTGATCAGTAAAAACCTCACAATGAACCCCATACAAATAATGACGCCAAATCTTCAAGGCGTGAACAATGGCTGCTAGCTCTAGATCATGCACCGGATAATTCTTCTCTTGAGCTTCTAGAAGCTCCTCACACTCGTCTGACCACCTGAACAGAGCACCCTTCTGAGTCAATTTGGTCAAGGGTGAAGCAATAGAAGAAAACCCTCCACAAAGAGACGGTAGTTTTCGGCCAAACCAAGGAAGTTCCTAATCTCCGTAGCTGAGGACGGTCTGGGCCAACTCTGCACCGTCTCAATCTTCTTCGGATCAACCTGAATACCCTCGTTGGACACCACGTGTCCCAAGAAAGCTACTGAGCCCAGCCAAAACTCACACTTGGAGAACTTTGCATAAATCTTCTCCTCACCCAATCTCTGAAATACAACCCTCAAATGCTGAGCATGCTCCTCCTGGCTACGAGAATACACCAGGATGTCATCAGTGAACACAATAATAAAGGAATCCAAATATGGCTGAAATACGATGTTCATCAAATGCATGAATGCTGCTAGGGCATTGGTCATCCCAAAAGACATCACCAAAAACTTATAGTGGCCATAACGGGTCCTGAAAGCCGTCTTGGAAACATCTGAATCTCGATTCTTCAGCTGATGGTACTTGGATTTCAAATCAATCTTAGAGAACACCCTAGCTCCCTGAAGCTGGTTAAACAAATCATCAATGCGAGGTAGAGGATACATATTCTTGACTGTAACCTTGTTCAACTACCTATAATCAATACAAATTCTCATGGAACCATCCTTCTTCTTCACGAACAACACCGGTGCAACCCAAGGTGACACACTAGGCCGGATGAACCCCCTTTATAGGAGTTCCTGAAGTTGTTCCTTCAATTCCTTCAACTCCACTGGTGCCATACGATACAATGGAATAGAAATAGGCTGAGTGACCAGCACCAGTTCAATGCTAAAACCAGTATCCCTATCGGGCGGCATGCCCGACAAATCAGCAAGAAACACGTCCGGATACTCACGGACTACAGGAACAGAATCGACAGTGGGGTCTCAACACTCACATCCCTCACAAAAGCTAAATAATACATGTATCCTTTCTCTACCATACGCTGAGCCTTCAGGTACGAAATCACCCTACTAGGCAAATAATTAATAGAACTTCTCCACTCGACTCTCGAGCATCCTAGCATCGCTAAGGTCACGGTCTTAGTGTGACAATCAAGAACAACATGACACAGAGATAGACAATCCATGCCCAATATCACATCAAATTCAACCATGCTAAGCAATATTAGATCTACTTGGGTATCCAGACACCCAATAGATATGACACGTGACCGATACAATCGGTCCAAAACAATAGTATCACCCACCGAAGTCGACACATGAACAGATGTGACTAAGGACTCGTGGGGCATATCCAGAAAGTAGTCAAAATATGATGAAACAAAGGAATACATTGAACCAGGATCAAATAAGACCGACGCATCTTGGTGACAAACTGAAACAATACCTGTGATCACTGCATCTGAGGCCATAGCATCTGGTCTGGCTGGGAGTGCATAAAAATGGGCCTGACCTCCACCGGGTCGACCTCCCCCTCTAGGGCGGCCTCTAGCTGCCTGACCCCCACCCTTCTCTACCTGTGCGGGTGGTGAAGTAACTGGAGCTGATGTCGAGGGATGACCCCTCTACTCAGATGAACCCCCAAGAAAATAAGGACACTTTCTCCTCATATGCCCAAACTCTCCACACTCGTAACAACTCCTCGGTGGTGGGTACGGGGTATAAAGGGAACCCCTAGCACCTGGATAACCTCTGAAAGAATCAGGCATAGATGAGCCCTGAACCGATGATTCCCGAGATGAACTCTGGTCTGGAAGAGCATTGAATGATGGGTTCCCCGGATGAGAACTGTGAGGACCACGACCAGCGGATCCACCACAATAACCTGAGCGGCCCGACTAAGCCTGCCTGAATGGACGACCTATGCTGTGCTGGAATTTCCCCCTGAAGGAACACCACCAAAACTACCAGACCCTCGAGGCCTCTTGGCCTCCCTCTCATCTCGCTCCTGGCGATGAACTGACTCAATCTCTCGGGTAAATCAACAACCTGCTCAAAAGTAGCACTCGATACCCTCTCTCTGGTCATAAGAATACGGAGCTGATACGAGAGGTCATCCAAAAATCTCCTGATCTTATCTCTCTCTGCTGAGACTAACCGAATAGCATAACGGGCAAGCTCAAAAAACCTCATTTGGTACTGCGACACCGTCATCTCACCCTGTTGCAGCTGCTGAAATTGCCTGCACAGCTCCTCCCTGCAGGGCTGTGGAACATACATCTCTACGAAGAGAGTGGAAACAGCTGCTAAGAAAGGGGCGCTGCACCAATGGGCCTACGCCTCTCATAAGCCTCCCACTATGTAAATGAAACTCCTGAGAACTGGAAGGTAGTAAAAAAGACCCCACTAGTCTCTAATATCCCTGCCGTATAAAGCATCCTCTGACACTTTTCTAAGAAACCCTGGGCATCCTCGCCCTCAGTACCACTGAAAGTCGGAGGTCGAAGCCTCTCAAATCTCTCCAACTTGCGTTGCTCGTCGTGAGCCATAGCTGGAACCACAAAATCCTGGGCTGGTGCAACCGGCTGAGCTGGAACTGTCTCCGGGGTCTGAAGCCCCTGAATAACCTACTCAGGTGTATAGGCAGCTGGAGTCTAAGTTCCTCCCCCGTCCTGAGAAGTGGCGGCAGAAGTAGGGATAGCGACTTCTGAGTCTGAGTCTGAGTCAAGGTCTCCTGAAGACCCGGAATAACAATAGGAACATCTGGTGCCTGAGCTGGTCCCACTGGAGCATCTGTGGATAGGACCTGATCTAGAACAATAGGTGGGTCTATGTGTACCTCCCCGGCAGCTGTGCGGGCTCCACCTTTACCTCTATCACAGCCTCGACTGCGGCCTCAACCCCTCATAGGTCCCACTGGTGGATGATCGCCCTGACCGGTAGTGCGTGTCCTCACTATCTGTGAAAGAATGAAACTATAGAAGTGTTGACCCATGTCACTGCATAGTTTTGAAGATTGACAGAAGGCTGACTAGTTGAACCAGGTCCATCAGAGCACACATCTTGGACTGACTAGCTGGCACATGAATCGTATATGCTTAGGAGATGTTTTGAATATGAAATATCAATGAACCAAGAGACTGTCTCCTAATGCGAAAAGGTTGCAAACTGATATGATTAATTGAAGTCGAATTCAGCAAGGAAAGTAACAAAAGAAAGGAAGTTGAGTTTGGTTCAAATTGGTTCACCCAGGTATAGTTGAACTAGAATTGGAAGACAAGTTCAACGACTGACTCTATGAATACTTGATGTATTTCTGCTGGAATTCAACACGCACAAAGCTGAAGTGAATCAAAGTCTGAAAGAAAAATTCCAAGAGTTATTTTTGCTAGTAGAATCATTGTGCGATGCAAACGTTACAGTTCAACTAGAAGAACCAGTTCCATCTGATTGATTATTGAGTCTAGTTGATTGTAGTAGGAGTTTTTAATGTTGTATCTTTCAGCTTTCATAGAAGCAATTTTAATAGGTACGTATTGATCAAGTTAGAGTTAACTTGAGGTGTGTAGAAATTAGCTAGGAGCTAGTGACTACAAAAGGGTAAGAGTTAATCCTTAGGATTACAAAAGAGTTTATTTTGTAAGTCCGTTTGGCTCAGAGTTTTTAGTGAAGAGTTGAACAAATCCTACTGAGGAGTAGGTCGTGGTTTTTCACCTTTTGAGACAGGTGTTTTCCACGTAAAAGTCTTTGTGTTTTTACTTTACTGCTTTTTATTATTCCTCAACAGTAGTAGTTGGAACACCAAGAAGAACCAGGTTCTTCTACTGAGACAACACTCAAAATTGGGTACCACACAAAGTAACCTATCTTCTTGTGTGGTATTGAAGTCTAAAACATCAATTGGTATCAGAGCAGGTTATCCTTGAAAGGCTAACACCTTGGAGAAGATCAAGATGAGTGCACCACCTGGAAATTGGGAAGGTCAATCAACTGCAAGGCCACCACTCTCCAATGTCCAGTATTATTTATGGTGGAAAAATAGGATGAAGGATCATCTAATTGGAGAAGACTATGAACTCTGGGACATAGTCACTGATGGTCCTCTAGCTAACATGATGAAGACTGCTGAAGGTATAGATATACCAAAGACAAGAGTTGATTGCACTACTGAGGATCTAAAGAAATGGAAGAAGAATGCAAAGGCCAAAAAGTGGCTAGTGTGTGGATTAGGTCCAGACAAGTACAGCAGAATCCAAATCTGCACCACTGCCAAAGAGATTTGGGACACCTTGCAAGTAGCCCATGAAGGAACACCTCAGGTAAAAAGGTCAAGAGGTACTCTACTATACTCTCAGTATGAAAACTTAACTATGAAAGAAGGAGAGACTATTCAAGAGATGTACACAAGGTTCACAACCTTGACTAATTAACTGAAGTCTCTTGGAAGAATTATTTTTGAAGAGGACAAGGTTGAAAAGATCCTTACAAGGGTCTTGCCTATTTCTTGGGAAAGCAAAATCACTGCTATCCAGGAATCTAAAAATATGGCAACCCTCAGATTGGATGAGCTAATTGGAAACCTCACTGCCTATGAACTGAGAAGGTAGACAATGAAGATGGATGGTCCAAAGAAGGAGAGGATTCTAGCCCTAAGAATCATTGAGGGAGCAGATATGGAAGATGATGAGATGGCCATGATTACCAAAGAATTCAGAAACTTTCTCATGAGGAAGAAAAGCATCTCTAGAGGAGGAAACTACAACAAAGCAAAGGCTCCAGAAAGACCAACCAATGAGGGATGATATAAATGTGGTAAGACTGACCATCTCATTAAAAATTGTCCTCAGTGGGAAGTACAGTGGAAAAAGGAAAGATATGAGAGAAGGAACAGGAGGAAGGAACAGGTTCAACCCAAGACAACCACAACAAAGGCTATGGTTGCTTCTTGGAGGGAAAGTTCAGATGAAGAATCAGAAGATGGGGAGACTGAAGATTAGGCGCTCATGGAAATTGGAGAATCTGACAAGGAATCACATGAAGCACCTGAGGTTCAAGTGAGAGGAGGCAGCAAGATTTGGTACTTGAATAGTGGCTGCTCAAAGTATATGACTGGGAACATGGAACAGTTCCTTTCAATTGAAAGTCTCAAAGGAGGAAATGTCTCCTTTGGAAACGGAAAGAAAGGTGAAATCATTGGGTTTGGTAAGGTAGGTAAGGATGATACACGATCTATTGAACATGTGTATCTAATAGATGGCTTGAAATATAGTCTGATCAGTGTATCACAACTATGTGACAGAGGTAACCTGGTTGCTTTTACTTCCACAAAATGTTTTGTGATTAACCTGCTTATTGACAAGATTGTTTTGCAGGGAAAAAGAATGAATAACATCTATGTCATAGACTTGTCCACACTGTCTGAAAATGAACTCACTTGCCTAAGTGTGTTGGACAGTGATCCCCTCCTGTGGCACAAACGACTTGGTCATGCGAGTCTAACTCAGCTTAACAAACTAGTCTCTAAGGACTTAGTGGTAGGACTTCCTAACATTAAGTTCAAGGAGGACAAAGTTTGTGAGGCATGTGCCAGGGGGAAGCAGGTAAGGTCCTCTTTCAAAAGTAAGAAAATAGTCAGTACCACCAGGACGTTGGAACTGGTTCATATGGATCTATGTGGTCCTATGAGAACTTTGAGCATAGGTGATAAGAGATATGTGATGGTGCTAGTTGATAATTTTTCAAGGTTCACTTGGACCTTATTCCTGGCATCTAAGGATGAATCATTTGATATGTTCACCTCATTTGTCAAGAAAACTCAAAATCAATTGGGACATCAACTGGCATCAATAAGATCTAACCATGGTACTAAATTTGAGAATACTAAGTTTTTTGAGTTCTGTGATGTACATGGTGTTAATCATAACTTTTCTGCTCCTAGACCCCACAGCAAAATGGGGTTGTTGAAAGGAAAAATAGAACTCTTGAAGACATGGCAAGAACCATGCTCCTATCTAGCAAACTACCTCACAGCTTCTGGGCTGAAGCAATAAATACTGCTTGTTACATAATTAATAGATATATGACTAGACCTCTGGTAGAGAAAACTCTCTATGAATTATTTAAAAGGAGAAAGCCCAACATATCCCACTTTAAGGCTTTTGGATGCAAGTGTTTTGTAGACAATAATGGCAAAGATTCCCTAGGAAAATTTGACCCCAGAAGTGATGAGGGAGTATTATTGGGATATTCATCACATAGTAAAGCTTATAAAGTGTATAATACAAGAAGTATGTGTGTAGAAGAAAGTATACATGTTGTCTTTGATGAAACTAACATTCTTGCTGAGAGACAGGAACCTGAAGATGAGGAGCTTGGACTGGTAGGAAGCAGTGATCACACTGAAGCAATCATGAAAGGTGGAACAGGTGATGAACCAAGTTCAACTTCCCTAAGCATCATGACATGGGGAACTCAACATATGCAACTTGGCCCTGATCCTACTCTACAGCAACAAGAAATCATGGAATCATCTAGGAATGAAAAACTGGTACTTAAGCAACACAGATATCAGAGTTCTCACCCTTTTGAGAACATCATAACAGATTTGGCATCTGGAATCAAGACAAGATCATCCTTGAAAAATCTGTGTGCATTTGATTCCTTTCTATCCATGATCGAACCAAAGAACATTGGGGAAGCCCTACAAGATGCCGATTCNTAGATTTGTAATTGGCACCAAGTGGGTCTTCAGGAACAAGCTCGATGAGGATGGAACTGTTACAAGGAATAAGTCAAGATTAGTTGTTCAAGGATATAGTCAAGAAGAAGGAATTGACTATGTTGATACCTTTGCCCCTGTGGCAAGACTGGAGCAATCAGACTTCTTATAGTATTTGCTGCACACATGGAATTCACTCTTCATCAGATGGATGTTAAGAGTGCCTTTTTAAATGGGTATTTGAAGGAATATGTATTTGTCAAGCAGCCTCCAGGCTTTGAAAGCAAGGAATCACCTGACCACGTATAAAAGCTCGACAAGGCTCTATATGGTCTCAAACAGGCACCAAGAGCATGGTATGAAAGATTATCAAAATTCCTGCTCGAACATGGGTACAAACGAGGCAAAATTGATAGTACCTTGTTCTTAAGGGAAAAGAGTAAGGATCTTCTGGTTTTGCAAATATATGTGGATGATATCATATTTGTGGGAACTTCAAGAAAATTAAGCAAGGAATTTGCTATACTGATGGGAAGTGAGTTTGAGATGAGTATGATGGGTGATCTAAACTTTTTCTTAGGCTTGCAAATTGAGAAAAACCCAAATGGAACAATGATCCACCAACAAAAGTATGTGAAAGAATTGCTCAAGAAGTTTAAAATGGAAGACTCAAAAGTAATAGACACTCCCATAGCCACAACTACAAAATTGGATGTGGATGAACCTGGTTCATCTGTTGATCAGAAGCTATACAGAGGGATGATTGGGTCTCTATTATATCTCACTGCCAGCAGACCTGATATTGTGTTCAGCGTGGGATTGTGTGCTAGGTTTCAGGCAAATCCAAAGGAGTCCCACCTCACTGCAGTAAAGAGAATTTTGAGATATTTGAAAGGCACCACTGATTTATGCCTTTGGTATCCTAAAGGTAGTAATTTCGACCTTGTAGGATATGCTGATGCTGATTATGCAGGATTCCTGGTTGACAGGAAAAGTACTTCAGGTATGTCTCACTTTTTGGGTTCATGCCTTGTGTCTTGGGCTACCAAGAAACAAAATTCAGTAGCCTTGTCTACTGCTGAGGCTAAATATGTGGCTGCAGCCTCATGCTGTGCCCAGTTGTTATGGATCAAACAACAAATCATGGACTTTTGTTTTGACGTGGGATGCATTCCTATATTTTGTGATAACACTAGTGCTATTAGTATGACGAAGAACCCGGTTCATCACAAAAGGACTAAGCACATAGATGTTAGACACCATTTCCTAAGGGATAACTATGAAAAAGGAATGATCTCAATCGAATTTTGTGCTACTGATCATCAAATTGCTGATATATTCCCTAAAGCACTTAGTAGGGAGAATTTTGAGAGAAATAGGCTGGAATTAGGGATGATTAAGATCACCTGATTGAAGAGAAAGAACTTTTTTATATATATAAATGAATTTTTGGCTAGAAAATTTTAATTAGGTATTTAATCAGATTAATAATTGCTCAGCATCATGTCTTTATTTCCATACTCTTGTGCCATATATTAATATGATTCACTGGATACTAATAATTTTTATCTATCTTTTTAAATTGAGGCNTTTTAATTAGGTACTTAATCAGATTAATAATTGCTCAGCATCATGTCTTTATTGCCATACTCTTGTGCCATGTATTAATATGATTCCCTGGATACTAATAATGTTTATCTATCTTTGTAAATTGAGGCAATTTAAAGATTTCAAACAGGATGAACCTGGTTCATCTATGCTGATTCATCTGACTGACAAGGTACGTACTCTTCTCCATATAGTAATTCAATTACAGTCACACATGAGCAGGAGTCTATCTATAATTGGTTCATTCCTAAGTCTTTGTACTAATCCATAAATGAACCCATTCCAAGGAGTCACATCAACACTCAATTAGCCTGGAAATAGGGAACTCTTAACCGTCAAATCAATGACACTCCTACAACCATTAGACTTCCACTTGAATAAATTTTTTATCCGTTCTAAAAATAATGGCCATATGTTATAAAAGGCAATCGTTACTCCTCTCTTCATAAAGCTTCCTTCAAACCAAGTTTAACTCATATTACACTACCCAAAACTTCCAACTCGTACTTTCCTCTTAACAAAGCATAACAATGTCTTCACCTCCACCAGCTTCTTCGTCTAATTCCACACCTAATCGTGATTACGATGGACGAAATTCTGAATCTGTCTCCAATTCTCCATCTGTTTATAGCTCCGAATCACCAGAAATTCTATCATCCCCTGAAAATACACCCGNCCTTCAAATCAGCTAATGAGGAAGAAGCACATGGTTCAACCAGTTCTGAAAAAGGTAATCTTGAAATCGATTCTGAATTTACTTCTGCTGATAAAAGATTCGTGTTGGTAGGGTCTGTTGTTGATGTCGAAATACCTAGAAGAAAGAAGGGTGGGAGAAAAGAAATAATTCTTGAGAGAGAGGGAGAAGAAGATGTGAGGGGATCTAGGGAGGATGGTGCCACACTGGTTATTTGTGGCCCCATTCCTGAAACTATAGGAGAAGAAGTCACTGATTTAGGGGGAAGCATAGTAGAGGAAGCTGCAGCCGGTCTTGCAAGTCTGAAGAAAGCTACAGATGAACCTGGTTCATCGGGGGAAGAAACATTGGTTGAAAGGTTGAGAAAACTGGGGGAGTCTTATATCCCCAAGAGAAGAAGGAGTCAGAAACCCAAGAAGGCAACTCACCCAGTTCCTTCAAAGAAAAGGAAAATTTCTGAAGTTGCTGATGTTTCAGCTCCAAAAGTTAGAGCTACTCGTAGCACTGTGAGAGAAGAAGAAGAGAAATTAGAAAAGGCTCTGAAGGAGAGCAAGAAGAAGAGGGAATCAAAAGGAAAAGCAAAAGTTGGAAATCCGGTTGAGGCTATTGAGATTGAAGAGACTAGGTTGGACCTGGTCCAACAGAAGGAGTAACATGCTCCAGGTGTGGCTGAGACACCAAAACCTACAAAAGCTAAGGCTTCTTCAAAGAAGTCAGCTAGGATGTCTGTCGCACCAACAAGATCTGTTAAGAAGACCAGGGCCAAGCCAAAGAGAGTGAAAGTTGTTTATGATGATGATGCAGACTGGAGTGGAGAAAAGGAGAAGGAAACTGGAGTGGTGACTGACATAGTTACCATGTTTGGAAAAAGAACAATTTTAAAGGGTAAGATGGTGAAGGATTTAGAGGAGCCTAGAATGCAATATCTAATGGAACTCTGGAGGTACAAGGCTGGAAGCACCTGGTCCTTCGCATGGAAGGCAGGCTGGCAAGAGCTGAGTTGTTAGAGTTTATGGGGAATGCAAGTGTCAAGAAGGCAGGGTCACATCTATGGTCAAAGGAATTAAGATTTCCTTTGATGTCAAAGAACTGGGTGTTAATCTTAACATACCAGTTGAGGGCTATGAGGACTATACAAGGCAGAGATGGACTTGTCAAGATGGGATGGCCTCAGCAATCGACATCACCAGGTTCTTTAGTGATAGTGAGAAGTAGATTGAACCCAGGCCAATTATCAAGAGTGAGATGAAGCCTGAGCACAAGCTACTCTTTGAGTTCGTCATCAATTTCCTACTACCTAGAGTGGGGGAAATCACACTCCGCTCGCGGAATGTAAATTTCAAGGCGGTCACATGCACACGCAATATTCCTTTCTAAATTACTTTTCAGTAAACAATTCCTTACAAATTTTCTCAAATTCCATGATCTCAGGGAAATAAGCCGAATGTAACATTTAATTTATTAAGCATATAGTTCATTTAGAGTAAAACACAAGGCATGATGTGGACCTGACTACCCGGACATAATAATAATAGCCGCTACGTACGGACTCTCGTCACTTTGTGCGTACGTAGCCCCCACAATTATCACATATAGCATTTAAAACACCTACGGGGAAAAATTCCCTCTTACGAGGTTAGAAAGAAGACTCACCTCGTGTCACACCTACTCCCCGGGTCAAGAATGCGCCCGAAACACCGAACTCGTCACCCAAAGGACTCAAATCTGACCAAACGTTACGTAAATATATCAAATTATACTCAAAGCATGGAATTATCCTATTATTTAGTCAAATTCATCATTCTTGAAGAAATCCCAAAATCCAACCTCGGGCCCGCATGCTCGGATTCCGAAAACTCGTGAAGGAAACGCTCACCCATAACCTAAGGATCGTTAATATATGATTATTGTATGAATTCATAGCCAATACACGGGTAATTTTCTAAATTTTCAAAAGCCCTAGGTTACTACCCCAAATCCTTAATTTTCACTAATTAGGTAGTTAATTTAACTAGTAATTCATGCATTAAACTAATATTAGGGTAGAATTTACTTACCCTTCAATAGCTAGGTCATTTGCCCCTCTTGAATGCTAAAAATCGTCCCAAGGAAGAAGAAGAAAATGAGGAAAATGAATTAAATCCTGCTATAAAAACACACTGCCCAATGGTTTCCTCTATGCGAACATAGCCTGGGCAGTGAGTTCGCGATGTCTTAAATGACCAGGCCCACATGGGCCTTTTATGCGAACGCGGAGGGAGCCCTGCGAACGCGCAGGGTAAGGGGTAGTTGGGCTGGCCCAATGGCCGGGCTCTATGCGAACACGGGGGAGGTGTGCGAACGCACTGGGTCAGGAGCCCAACCCATCGCGATCGCGGTACCTTTTGTGCGAACGCACATGGTATTCACCACCCCTGCCTAGTTCTTTCTTCGCGAACGCGGTAACCCCTCCGCGAATGCGGAGAAGGAAACCGGACATGGAATTTCTGGTGTTTTGAAATTAACTCCGTGTGGTCCGAAACTCACCCGAGCCCCTCGGGACCCCGTCCAAAGGCACTGGTAAATCTGTATTCATGATGCCGACTCGTTCGAATTTTTGGAATGTGAAAAGCAACAACGAAACTAAGAATCCGACCCTAAAACCAAATTGAATCAGACTTTGAACCATAAGTTCTAGAATTTGCTAACGATGCGCCGAACTGACCTATACTACTCGGAATGACACCAAATTTTGCAGGCAAGTCATAAATGACTTAACGAAACTATTCCTAGTCTCGGAATTCCGTTCGGACCTTCATAACACAAAAACACATCCCAAACCACAATGTTAATTTAAGGAAATTCTTATTTTGATATTGGGCACCAAAACGCTCTCGGGTCATCCAAAACCCACTCCGAACATACGCCCAAGTCCAAAATTATCATACGAAGCTACTGGAACCGTCGATACTCGATTCCGAGGTCGTTTGCTCAAAATGTTGACCGAAGTCAAACTTGGCCTTAAAGGCCAACCTGAAGGAACCAAGTGTTCCAATATTGCTCTAAACACTTTTGAATCCCGCCCCCGCAAGTCATAAATCACAATAAGCAGCTATGGGAAGTTTCATTTAAGGGAACGGGGTCCGATAATGTAAAAAGACCGGTCGGGTCGTTACATTCTCCACCTCTTAAACAAATGTTCATCCTCGAACGAGTCTAGAATCATACCTGAAGTGATGAATAAGTGCGGATATCTGCTCCGCATGTCCTCCTCGGACTCCCAAGTCGCTTCCTCGACTGGTTGGCCCCTCCACTGGACCTTCATTACAGAAACTCTCTTGGACCTCAATTGGCGATCCTGTCTATCAATAATAGCAACTGGCTCCTCCTCGTAGCCCAATCTCTCATCCAACTGAATAGTGCTGAAATCAATCACGTGAGAGAAGTCGGCGTGGTACCTCCGGAGCATGGATACATGAAAGACCGGATGAACTCTTGATAAACTGGGAGGTAAGGCTAGCTCATAGGTAACCTCCCCAACTCACCTCAACACCTCAAAGGGACCTATAAACCTCGGGCTCAGCTTGCCCTTCTTCCCAAACCTCATAATACCCTTCATCGACGAGACCTTTAACAGAACCTTGTCCCCCTCCATAAATGATACATCACGCGCCCTCTGATCCGCGCAACTCTTCTGTCTGGACTGTGCTGTGTGGAGCCTCTCCTGAATCAACTTCACCCTCTCCAAAGCATCCCTTACCAGGTCGGTACCATATAACTTAGCCTTGCCAGGCTCAAACCACACCATAGGGGAACGACATCGCCGACCATACAAAGCCTCAAATAGAGCCATCCCGATGTTGGACTGATAACTATTATTGTAAGCAAACTCGGCCAAAGGCAAGAACTAGTCCCACTGACCTCCGAAGTCAATCACGAATGCCCTGAACATGTCCTCCAATATCTGAACTGTGCGTTCCGGCTAGCCATCAGTCTGAGGGTGAAATGATGTGCTGAGATCTATCTGGGTGCCCATCTCACTATGCAATGCTCTCCAGAAATGCGAGGTGAACTGAGGACCTCGATCCGATATAATGGGCACCGGCACACCGTGCAACTGGATTATTTCCTGAATGTAGATCTAGAATAACCTCTCAGAATTATATGTAGTAGCTACAGGAATGAAACGTGCCGATTTGGTCAATCTATCCACAATGACCCAAACCGCGTCAACTTTCTGCAAAGTCCGAGGCAACCCAACCACGAAGTCCATAGTGATGCGCTCCCATTTCCACTCAGGAATGGGCATCTGCTGAAGTAGGCCCCCTGGCCTCTGGTGCTCATACTTCACCTGCTAGAAAATAAGACACCTAGTCACATACTCCACAATGTCCCTCTTCATCCGCCTCCACCAGAAATGCTGCTTGAAATCACGATACATCTTCGTAACACCAGGATGAATAGAATACCGAGAAATGTGTGCCTCCTCTAGAATCCTCTCCCTCAGGCCATCAATGTTAGGAACACATAGACGGCCGTGAAGTCTCAAAACACCATCCTCGCCAATAGTAACCCCCTTGGCACCACCCTGTACCACTTTCTCCCGAAGCTCTGCTAAGTACGGATCATTGAACTTCCTAGCCTTAATCTCCCCCGCCCCAATAACGAAGATTGAGCAACCACATGTGCTAAAATTCGGCGAGGCTCTGAAAGGTCTAATCTCACAAGGCGATAAGCCAATGACTGAATTTCCAAGGCTAGAGGTCTCTCATCTGCTGCAATATAAGCCAAACTACCCATACTCTCCGCCTTCCCGCTCAAGGCATCTGCTACCACATTTTCCTTGCACAGATGATAAAGAATGGTGATATCATAATCCTTCAACAATTCGAGCCATCTACGCTACCTCAAATTAAGATCTCTCTGCTTGAACAAGTGGTGCAAGCTACGGTGCTCTGTATAAACCTCACAAGACACCCCATACAAGTAGTGCCTCTAAATGTTAAGAGCATGAACAATCGCCGCTAAATCTAAATCGTGCACAGGGTAATTCTTATCATGAACCTTAAGCTGGCGTGAAGCATAAGAAATAACTCTCCCCTCCTGCATCAACACGCATTCCAAGCCAACGCGCGAAGCGTCGCAATACACTGTATACATCCCTGAACCTGAAGGTAATACCAGAACTGGTGCTGAGGTTAATGCTGCCTTGAGTTCTGAAAGCTCGCCTCA
Source organism: Nicotiana knightiana (assembly GCA_005239525.1). NCBI lineage: Eukaryota > Viridiplantae > Streptophyta > Magnoliopsida > Solanales > Solanaceae > Nicotiana > Nicotiana knightiana. The sequence continues at coordinate 31,918 of ML433827.1, read as the reverse complement.
TACTCGTCAGACCATCGAAACGGGGCATTCTTCTGAGTCAATCTAGTCAATGGGGTTGTAATAGAAGAGAACCCCTCCACAAATCGGCGATAATAGCCTGCTAGGCCAAAAAAGATCCTGATCTCTGTAGCTGAAGTAGGACGCGGCCAACTCTGAACTGCCTCGATCTTCTGAGGATCAACCTTGATACCCTCTCCGGATACCACATGCCCCAGGAATGCTACGGAATCTAACCAGAACTCACACTTGGAGAACTTAACATATAGCTTCTGTTCCCGCAAAGTCTGGAGCACAACTCTCAAATGCTGCTCGTGCTCCCCTAGGCTACGTGAGTAAATCAAGATGTCATCAATAAAGACAATAACAAAGGAATAAATATACGGCCTGAACACCCTATTCATCAAGTCCATGAATGTTTTTGGGGCATTAGTCAAGCCAAAGGACATCACCAGGAACTCATAGTGTCCATATCTCGTACGAAAAGCAGTCTTCGGAACATCTGAGGACCGAATCTTCAACTGATGATATCCCGATCTCAAATAAATCTTAGAAAACACCCGAGCACCCTACAACTGGTCAAACAAATCATCGATGCACGGCAAAGGATACTTGTTCTTAATGGTGACCTTGTTCAACTGACGCTAATCAATAAACATCTGCATGGACCCATCCTTCTTTTTCACGAATAGAATTGGAGCACCCCACGACGATACACTCGGTCTGATGAACCCCTTAGCTAACAACTCCTCAAGCTGCTCCTTCAACTCCTTCAACTCATTCGGAGCCATACGGTACGGAGGAATAGATATAGGTTGGGTGCCTTGAGCTAAATCAATGCAGAAATAAATATCACGATCCTGAGGCATGCCTGGAAGGTCTGAAGGAAATACACCATCAAACTCTCGAACCACTAGCATTGAATCAATCGTCGGAGACTCGGCGGTGGTGTCCCACACATAAGCAAGATAGGCCAGACAACCCTTCTCGACTATGTGTCGAGCCTTCAGGAATGAAATAACCCGGCTGGCTGCACTAACTGAGGAACCTCTCCAATCCAGCCTAGGCGACTCGGGCATGGCTAAAGTAACTGCCTTGGCATGGCAATCTAGCACGACATGATAAGGAGATAGCCAATCCATGCCTAGAATAACCTCAAAATCAATCATGTCGAGCAATAAAAGGTCTGCTCTGGTCTCGAACCCACAGAAGGTGACCACACAAGACCGATAGATCCGGTCTACCACCACAGGAGTGGACACGTATATAGGAGAATCTAAGGACTCGTGAGGAGCATCCAGAAAATGAGCAAATAATGATAAAACATATGAATAGGTGGATCCTGGACCAAATAATACTGAAGCCTCTCTACCACATACTGAGATAATACCTGTGATCACGGCGTCTGAGGCCACTGCATTTGATCTGGCCAGAATGGCATAGAATCTAGCTGGAGTACCAGAAGACTGAGCTCCACCAGAGTGAACAGGAGCTGCCTGACCTCCCCCTGACTGGCCTCCACCTCTAGGATGACCCTTGCCAACCTGTCCTCCACCTCTAGTTGGCCGGACTGCTGGTGCCGGACCCATCGGCTGATAACCCCACTGTACGGCCTTGCCCCGAAACCTGGGATAATGCCTTCTCAAAAGACCTGGCTCTCCACACTTGTAACAACCCCCAGGTACCATAGTCTAATGCCCCAAAAAAGAACCCTGAATGGCCGAAGGGCGATGTGGGCCCTCTGGCATAACACTGAAGTAAGGGTCGGAGGACCTCGGATGACTGGGATAACCACTAGGTGAACTCAGAATGGATGGAGGATGGTAGGAACGCTCTGGCATGGCACTGAAATGAGGCCTCGCTGGAACACCTCGAGGAGGTGGTGGAGGTGCTGAATATGAAGGTCTGATGAGCTGACTACTGCTAAACTGACTTCTGCCCCTAGCTGGGGCACCTCTGAAATCTCCGGAGAATCTAGCCCTCTTGTCTTGCTGCCCCTGCTCCCTACTCCTCGACCGATACCCCTCGATTCTGTGAGCAATCTCTACCATGAGCTGATAAGGAGTACCCATCTCCACCTCTCGGGCCATGGTGGCCCTAATACCTGGATGCAACCCAGCCACAAATCTCCGCACCCTCTCTGCATCAATAGGTAGTATCATGAGTGCATGGCGAGACAACTCTGAAATCTGGCCTCATAATTTGTCACTGACATATGTCCCTGCTCTAGCCACTCAAACTGATACCGCAGCTCTTCTCTCTCAGATGGTGGAATATATCTATCCAGAAACATCTGCCTGAACTGCTCCCAAGTGATAGGAGGAGAATCTGCTGGCCTGCTGAGAATATAGGACTGCCACCACCTACGAGCTCTGCCCTCCAACTGGAAGGTAGTGAAGTCCACTCCATGGGACTCTAGTATCCTCATGTTGTACAGTCTGTCCTTGAACCTGTCCAAAAAATCCTGGGCATCCTCGCCTCGCTCAACCCCAAAGACTGGAGGGTGCAATCGAGTCCATCTATCCAACAACTTCTGCGGATCACTGTCCCCAGCTGGTCTGGGCTCAGGTGCTAATGCAATAGGCAGGACCCTACCCACGGGTAGTGTACCCGGGGTATGATATAATGCTGCTGTCTGGCCTGTAGACTGGGCAGTAGGGGTCTGGACTCCCCCTCCCGCCTGAGAAGTGGCAGGATCTACTGGAAATAAACCAGCGTGGGACATAATGTCCATAAATCTCATCATACGACCCATGACTGCCTGGAAGACTGGCGCCGTCATGAAGTCTACCGGATCAGGATCTACTAGAGGCACCTCGTCCTGCTCCTCTATAATAGGGTCCTGTAGTGGTGGAACTGGAATATCTCTGGGATGCCCTCGTCTCCTACCTCGGGTCAGTGCCCTCCCCAGGCCTCTGTCGCGGCCTCGAACAATGGGGTAGCGGCCCTTCCCGGGTCTGGAACATCACATGCATACGTCCTTACCATCTGTGAGAGAATAGAAGAATAAGTTTAGTAAATCATCGACTGCACGATAGAATAAGAACAAAGAGAGGTTTCCTAACACCCTATAGCCTCCTGAAGATAAGTACAGACATCTCTGTACTGATCCGCAAGACTCTACTGGGTATGCCCGTGACTCGTGAGACTTACGTGAACCTAGTGCTCTGATACCATGTTGTCACGACCCAAAATCCTAACTTAGGTTGTGATGGCTCCCAACAGCGGGGTCAGGCAAGCCAACACTCAATTTATTAAGGGTTCCTTCTTATTAGATTAAACATTTCAACATATACTCAATTTTTGAAACTTAAGACATAAATTTACAAGGATAATTAGCCAGTTTTTAATCAAAAATGGTCATGAGGAGGCGTGAGCGAATATATATACAGACCTATAATCCATAATAACTATCACATGTGTGCCAGGAACTAGTCTCACAAGTCCTATGAGCATACTAACAGAATATACAAAAGATATAATATACAGTCCCACTGTCTGAAAGAAATAGAGGGGAAGTAAGCAAAAGAAACACCATGGTGCTGCCGGAGATCGCCAGGAGAAAGCAGCTCACCGTGAAGTCAGGTCCGTCAATAGTCAGAATCGAGCTTCGGTCTGACAACTAGATGCACCAGTCTCGGAACCTGTACAATTAAGTACAAAAGTGTAGCATGAGTGCATAAATATATATGTACCCAGTGAGTATCCCGCCTAACCTCAAAGAGGTAGTGACGAGAGGTAGACTGGACACTCACTAAGGTCCAACAATAAAATTTAACAGAATATGATGAAAACAGTAGGCATGTAAAGACAGTTAAGTAGAAAATATATATATAAGGCACTGAAATCCAAGGAAAGTACTGGAAATAAGTAAACAACTACTACTTCATCTTCCCCCAAATATCTGTCAAATTAATGCCCATGAATTTAGTAACAAATAAATCATGCGCATACAGGATAAGGACAACCGGCCTGAGCCATAGGATAGTCATATCCGGGAACTATCGAGGGTTGAATGGCCCGAACCATAAGTGCACCTTACCATAAAGTACTCACATCTATGTACTGCCGAGGATCAAACGACCCGAACCATAAGTGCTTCTCTGCCATAAAGTAATCATCTCTATGCACTACCGAGGATCGAACGACCCGAACCATAAAAGTGGGGGAAATCATACTCCGCTCGCGGAATGTAAATTGCAAGGCGGTCACATGCACACACAATATCCCTTTCTAAATAACTTTTCATTAAACAATTCCTTACAAATTTTCTCAAATTCCATGATCTCAGGGAAATAAGCCGCATGTAACATTTAATTTATTAAGCATATGGTTCATTTCAAGTAAAACACAAGGCATGATGTGGACCTGACTACCCGGACATAATAATAATAGCCGCTACGTACGGACTCTCATCACTTTGTACGTACGTAGCCCCCACAATTATCACACATAGCATTTAAAACACCTACTGGGACAAATTCCCTCTTACGAGGTTAGAAAGGAGACTCACCTCGCGCCGCACCTACTCCCCGGGTCAAGAATGCACCCGAAACTCCGAACTCGTCACCCAAAGGACTCGAAGATAACCAAACGTTACGTAAATATATCAAACTATACTCAAAGCATGTAATTCTCCTATTATTTAGTCAAATTCATCATTCTTGAAGAAATCCCAAAATCTAACCCCGGGCCCGCATGCTCAGATTCCGAAAATGCGCGAAGGAAACACTCACCCTTACCCTAAGGACCGTTAATATATGATTTTTGTATGAATTCATAGCCAATGCACGGGTAATTTTCTAAATTTTCAAAAGCCCTAGGTTACTACCCCAAATCCTTAATTTTCACTAAATAGGTAGTTAATTTAACTAGTAATTCATGCATTAAACTAATATTAGGGTAGAATTTACTTACCTTCAATAGCTAGGTCGTTTTCCCCTCTTGAATGCTAAGAGTCGTCCCAAGGAAGAAGAAGAAAATGAGGAAAATGAATTAAATCCCGCAATAAAAACACACTGCCCAGTGGTTTCCTCTATGCGACCGCAGCCTGGGCAGTGCGTTCGTGATGCCTTAAATGACCAGGCCCACATAGGCCTTCTATGCGAATGCAGAGGGAGCCCTGCGAATGCTCTGGGTAAGGGGTAGCTGGGGTGGCCCAATGGCCGTCTCTATGCGAACGCGGAGGAGGTGTGCAAACGCACTGGGTCAGGAGCCCAACCCATCGCGATCGCGGTGCCTTTTGTGCAAACGCACATGGAATTCACCACCCTACCCAATTCTTTCTTCGCGAACGCGGTAACCCCTCCGCGAACGCGGAGAAGGAAACCAGACCTGGAATTTCTGGTGTTTTGAAATTAACTCTGAGGGGTCCGAAACTCACCCGAGCCCCTCGGGACCCTGTCCAAAGGAACTGGCAAGTCTGTATTCATGATACCGACTTACTCGAATTTTTGGAACTTGAAAAACAAAAACGAAACTAAGAATCCGACCCCAAAACCAAATTGAATCAAACTTTGAACCTTAAGTTCTAGAATTTTCTAACAATGCGCCGAACCGACCTATAGTACTCGGAATGACACCAAATTTTGCAGGCAAGTCATAAATGATGATAATTCCATTTGGACCTCGATAACACAAAAACAAGTCCCAAACCACAATGTTAATTTAAGGAAATTCTTATTTCGATATTGGGCGCCGAAACGCTCCCGGGTCATCCAAAACCCACTCCGAACATACGCCCAAGTCCAAATTTATCATACGAAGCTACCGGAACCGTCGATACTCGATTCCGAGGTCGTTTGCTCAGAATGTTGACCGAAGTCAAACTTAGCCTTAAAGGCCAACCTGAAGGAACCAAGTGTTCCAATATTGCTCTAAACACTTCTGAATTCTGTCCCCGCAAGTCATAAATCACAATAAGCCGCTATGGGAAGTTTCATTTAGGGGAACGGGTTAGATAACATAAAACGACCGGTCGGGTCGTTACAAAACCATCAGGAATGATTGTAGCACAAGATTAAATATAATTTATCTTGATTATGAGAATGGTTTAATTCCAATTTCTTGTGCTAGTACATTTTGTATGTATTGAACGGACCAAGTAGAGATAAGTATTTTATACTGACTTAATAAAATAAAATCTCTAGCTATTAAATGTACTTATACTCTTAATCTTGATATAATTATTATTAGTTGTGTATATTATTCTTGTTTTGATTTATTAAAAGGCAAGATTCTTTCGATGGTCAATATTCCTGGTAAATTGGACAATAATAATATACATTGGCGAAGTAATAGTTAGTTGATGGAATCCATGTCTCGGTTTAGAGATTGATGATACACCTTTATGAAAGCTTATAAGTTTTCATGTGTAAATCCAGCCGGTGGATTTTGTATCCGACACATAAAATAAGTTAAGCGAAAGTCTAAAGGAAATAATCAATAAATTAAATCGTCAGTAGTTTAATTTAATTGATTAGTATCTGAATTTTAACATAAGGAGTTAAATAAGATTTAGTGGATGAATTTCAAAATTGAATAAGGAGTACAATTACGAATTTTTAGTGGAATAATTCGTAATTAATTATGGTGGATATTAATTTCAAAAATTATAAATTAATTCCATAATTGAAAGCCTTGTTAATTAAATTTTGTGGTCTCTGTTGTGCCTAAATAATAGGAAATAAAGGAATCTTTTTTTCTGGTGGAAAAAAAAAACCTAACAGGTTTTGGAAAAGAGTTTTAACCCTTAAAACTTGTGCTATAAATACATAAGGTTTTCCACCTAGATGAGAAGAGGAAAAGGGGGTCAAAATTTTCAGCCTATTTTCTTAGAAATTTCGCCCCCACAAAATTACTATTTTCGGATATTATTTGGGTAACACGATAGAAGACCGTGAAACGTTCGTAGATCGTGATTGTATGGATGGTGGAGATTTTAATGAGATGATGTAAAACTAAAGGCTCACATGACTAAAGAGTTGTTGTAATGACCCGACCGGTCGTTTTGAGCTCTAACACGTTGTTTGACGGTTTAAGGCCATGAGCAGCTTCATTTTAGGTATTATCACTTGTAGGCGTGGTCGGAACTGAATTTTGGGAAGTTCAAAGTCGAATTGGAAAGAAAGTTCTCATTTCGGAAGCCTTAAGTTGGAAGAATTGACTAAGATTGGATTTTTTTAGTAAACGGCCTCAGAATCAGGATTTGAAGGTTTCAGCAGGTTCGTATGATGATTTCGGACTTAGGCGTATGTTAGGAGCGGGTTTCGGATGACCCGAGAGTGTTTCAGCGCATATTGTGGAAGTTAGTATTTTGGAAGAAATTTCATAAGTCAGGGTTGAAGTGCATTTCAGTGTTATTGATGTCCGTTTGGGATTTCGAGTCTGGGAATAGCTCTGTATGGTGATTTTGGTGCTAGGAGCGTGATCAGAAGTTAATTCGGAGGTCCGTAGGTCATTTTAGAGTCATTTGGCTAAAGTTAAAAATTTGAAGGTTTTTAAGAAGTCCGACCAGAAATGGAAATTTTGATATCAGGATCGGATTCCGATTCTGAAAGTTAGAGAAGGTCCGTAATGTTTAATGTGACTCGTTGCAAAATTTGAGGTCAATCAGACGTGATTTGATAGGTTTCGGCATCGAATATTGAAGTTAGAAATTCTAAAGTTCATTAAGCTCGAATTTGAGTGCGATTCTTGGTTTTGGCATTGTTTGATGTGATTTGAGGCCTCGAGCAGGTCTGCATTATGTTTTGGAACTGGTTGGTGTGATTTGACGGGGTCCTGAGGGCCTCGGGTAGATTCCAGGTGGTTAACGGAGCGAATTTGAAATTTGAGAAAGGCTGAGGGTTGTTGTCATCTGGTGTGATCGCACCTGCGGGGCTTTCGCCACAGGTGCGGAGCCGCAGAAAAGGCATTGGTGCCGCAGAAGCGAAGGTGGCTGGCTAAGTTTGGGACCACAAATGCGGTTGGCTTGCTGCAGAAGCGAGACCGCACATGCGGATTTGTAAGCGCACAAGCGGGAATGGGCAAGGAGCCATGGATTGCAGAAGCAGTGACGGGTCCGCACTTGCGGAACCGCAGAAGCAGTCAAGTGACTGCACGTGCGAGGGATCGCTGGGCAATGTCTTTTAAAGACGGGATTTGGCCATTTTTCTCTTGGTTGGGCGATTTTTGGAGAGCTTTAAGTGGGGATTTTCGTCATCTATGTCAAGGTAAGTTGTTTCTACTCATTTCAAGTTAAATACAAGATTTGTATATAGATTTGGTCATGAAAATTAATAGAAGTTTGGGGTTTTGCTGGAAAGACCTAGAATGTGTATTTTTGGACTTTGACCACGAATTTGGGCATGGAATTTAGAGAAAATTATATATTTGAGTTCGTAAAGTTATGAGTAATCTTTATATTCAAAAAATTTTGAAATCCGAGCACGTGGGCCCGAGGGGGGGATTTTATCGACTTTCCGAGCGGAGTTGGGAATTTATATAAATTGAATTGATATAAGTGTTAGAGTATATTTTTACTGGTTTGCCCGTTATATGGATAGTTTTGGGCGTGGTGCGTCAATGTGAGTCATCAGAAGGGCTTGGAGGCCGGTTATGAATCTTCGGAGCGAGGTAAGTCTCCTTTCAAACCTTGTAAGAGGTAATTGTCCCCATAGGTGAAATAATTGAATATGTGCTACTATTTGTGGGGGCTACGTACGCACGAGGTGATGGGAGTCCGTTCGTAGCTACTATTATGCTTATGTCCGGGTAGTTTAGGACCTAATAGCATGTTTTATTATCATACTTGTAACTTATTTAGTGAATCTAGAAATAATTAAACCTTATCGAACTTGGTAAGTGAATTTTCGAAAAAGATTTAAATATTATCTTCACGTCCATTAAAAGAGAATTTTATCACTTTCTTGGGTAATTGTTTTCCTGATAAAATGTGAATTATGGTGTGAATGTGTGTATCTATGAGTACTCGAGTCGCATGCATGATTTTTGAGCAGGGTGACTCTATTATTTATATATGACCGCATCGCATGATCGATTCGCGAGCGGGGTAATAGATGCATCTACGATTCGCGTCGTTCGACCCTTCGGCAGTGCACATTTTACATATATTCGATGGTTCGCGCCGTTTGACCCTCGGCATTTATTGCGCATGATATGTGTTGAGTACTTTTATGAGCTTTTTAACTGTTTACTGGCCTGGAATTATAAATTGTCAACTAAAACGACGAAGATTTAAAGTTTATAAATGTGGAAGAAGTTGTTATTTCCTATCACTATTTGTTAATTACCTATGATATCCATGCTTAGTTTCATCCTTGTTCATATTGAATTGATCTCTAGCAAGTGACAAAGTCGACCTCTCATCACTACCTCTTCGAGGTTAGGTGGGATACTTACTGAGTACATGTTGTTTTCATACTCATACTACACTTCCTGTGTATTTTTACTGCACAGGTACATATATATCTAGTATCTCTGCTTGGCATCGTGGCATGGTGGATATGGGGACTTGGGTGAGCTTCACCTCTCGAGATGACCCGGAGCCGGCAGAGTCTCCCTCAGATGTATTGTATTGTACTTTTATTTCATTGTCTAGTTTGTATTCCGGAAAAATATTGTATCACATGTATACTTCCTAGAAACTTTGCTCATGCACTTGTGGCACCGAGTTCTGGGATGATTTTGGGATGTATTTGCTAATTGAGGTGCTAAAACCTTGTTAATCACTCAGAAATTTTTTTTATCGATTTTCATGCAATGAAACAAAAAATAACGATTTCAGAATAATAAAATAGGAACTTAATTAACTAATGAGTGTTGGCTTGCCTGACTGTGTTGTTCGGCGCCATCATGACCTTAATGGATTTTGGGTCGTGAAACGTGGTATCAGAGCACTAGGTTCCTTTTAGGTCTCACGAGTCATGAGCATGTCTAGTAGAGTCTTACGGATCGGTACAGAGACGTCTGTACTTATCTTCTAGAGGCTACATGGCTATTAGGAGTACTTCCCTTCTTGATTTATCATCGTACAATTTGATTCCTTTGAGGCTTATGCCTACGTTTCTTCCTACTCAATCTTATGCGTCGCGAAGAGCTTGCATTAAATCAGGAATTGAGGAATTGTAATGGTACTACATGTATGGTGCGTGATATTTTTCCATGCGTAGTTGGTTGGGGCTATTGTCGTTGCTTTGTGAAAGGATATTATGTTATTTCAGCTCACTAGTTGTATTTCTGAGAGATTTGAGGCTATGCTCAGGTTCTTATGATGCGTATGACTGGTCATCGCATGGTATTCGGTGGTACGCTTGTCTATGAATTGAATAAGTGAATGACTTGGAAGGATGTTTACTCAGTGCAAGATTTAGAGATTTTAGTATTTTATTTCCGGCGGAGGAAAGACAATTGGACTATAAATGATCAGGTTCGGGTTGATAGAGTAATGAGACCGGGTGTTTTCAAGTGAGGTGGAATCTTCATCTATGGTGTGGCATGGTCGTCTTTGATCGAATAGGATGTGTTAAGTTCACCGGTGCTATGGTTTATTCGGTTGCATTGGGTCAGAGTAATGTGAAGTAATATTGAAGAAGCTGCTGTCAGAGATCGTGGTGTGCGGTGGTTCAGGATTGAATAAGCGTTTCTAATGCAGGCAGCTCGAGGAAGATGATCTTCATAGAGTTTTGAGGTTGTGGCGGTCTGATGGTTTAAGTGCTACAGAGAATGATATTTATTTGAGGCAACAACTGGGTAGCATACAATGAGGAAAGACATGTGGTAAGATAGCTGCACATCTTGAGAAGAAGTTTGGAGTGATTTGAGAATTTTAGTGGATGGTGATTGGGTCCACATGCTTAAATTGAAATGTTGGCTACTACAACGGGAGATGGGATGCAGCAGGAAAGAGTTGCTTAGTATGAAGAAGGATGCTATATGGATTTGAATTAGAAGATGTTTTCACGCATTTAGTAGATGTCCATGAGGAGCGGACGGATTGGTAAAGTTGGTAAATGAGAACGGATGTAGTATGGGGTATTGATGTCGTAGAGATTGTGCAGTACAACGTCGTTGGAAGGTGTCAGTTGGTAATTTTCGCATGTGAGTTATCTTCTGTGAGCAGGTCAGTGGTTGCGTGGTTGGCGGAGTTTCCCGAGGGATTTTACTAACTATTCAGCAAGGGGTCGGATATGAGAATGTGGTTCATGACTCAGAGTGCTTGTGAAATGCTAACAAAAGGATTTAGAGGAATTTGACGGGTTTGTTGTGCAGGATCACATCAGCAATATAGAAACGATGTTGGTGGGTTCCAGATTTGTGTAATAACGACTTTAGTCTAAGTGGGAGAGTTCCACCGCCTACGATTGGGTTGCATGGTTATCTACTGGTGAAAATTCAGGTTATCGGCATATTAGTGGGTTGTTACAGCCAAAGGAAGAAGACAGGAGTGGTATTGAGCATAGGATTTGATTAATGTGTGCAAAGGTTGGCCTTATTGAATCAGGTTTAGGATTTGGAAGGATTCAGTATTTATGCTTAGTACAGAGGTAATTTGCAAGGGAAGTGATTCAGTCAGGGTGCTTATTCAAGATGGGAGTTCAGGTGCCAGTGAAGCCGTGGAGTGGATTATGTTCGGGACCAATCCAGAGTGGGTGACTCTCAATAACTATTCTAGCAGATTCAAAGGTTAGAATGTGGTGTCTAAGGATTTCAAGCCTACGGTATGGTTAAGAATCGAGCTTTCACAGCAGAATTTTGAGAAATAAAATATGGGTGGAGTGTTCTATGTTATATTCGGCGTGTAGAGTAGCATTTGGAGGAAAAAGGAGAAAATGACTTCAAGTTCGTAGAAGGGTTATTGGAATGGGTATACATGTCGAAGATGTGAATGTGCATGCAAGGAGAGCATGAAACAGTTCATGGGCTTGGAGACAAAGTAGTCTCGTGGAATGAAATCACTCGAAGTGAGTTCGAATTGAGTGTTATGTGTTGATTTGGAGTTATCATCATTCCCAAGGTGAGTGCAAATTGGATTAAGGTATAATATGGGTCGTGTTATATGAGCTTATGTAAGGTTTAACTGCATCTCACTGCGGTATTGTGGCGGTGTTAGCATATGGGCGTTGTGAGTTATTGTTCATCTTGACCTATGGCTAGAGAAAAGTGGGGGGAGTCTGATATCGACAAGTTGATCACAAGGCTAAGTGTCGTATCAGTTCCGTTTGGGGTATTCGGGTGAATCAGTTATGTCCTGCAGGGGTGGAGTTTGAGAATGACGTGAGTAATGGAAATTTGGAAAATGTAGGCGGATCCCGGAAGGATTATGTTGGCATAGGCTATTACTTGAGGATTTTCATGTTTCGTGATTATGAGAATTCACTCGTTTGTCGTTATGGTTCTCTTAAATTGAGTTAAGTAAAAGGTTTCTATGTGATAAAGTGTTCGCCCTAATAGTGGTTCAGGAGTTATGATGGGATTCTTGTGCTATTTCATATTGGCATGTTAGGTGCAGTGAGCAGTATGGAATCTGAGGTAAGGATCAAGGTTGCGGTTCAGTGTTGACAAGGATGTCACGAGATTGGATGAGGAAGGGGAAGGGATTGGGATGTTTAAAGTAAGTCGGTATCGTCCTCAGTGTCACCTAAGATCGGTGGTGGTGTAAGAGGCTTTACATTGTGGTTGCAGGTTTCTTGGTTGGCCGTACAACATTAGTATGATCGGTGGTGTGGATGTGCAGACTTGTTGCCTTGTGTGGAAGGTCGTGGGAGCGTGACCACGGGAAGATCGTATAAGTGTGTCATGTAGTCAATTAATTGATTGAAGATTCAGACCAAGTATGAATATGTATAATATTGTTTATTTGAGAGTTTATGCCTAGATGGCGCTCGGTTCATTTGATTGCGGATGTAGGGGTTTTGCTCTGGCTATGGCGGTTGTTCTTGCGCGTTATGAGAAGAAGTGGGCTATTATGGACCCACGTAAGGCTATTATCCTAGTTCGATGCAATCAGAATCGACTTGAGATCTGTGGAGGGATTTAAATATGATTATGGGCTCCATATGAGTCAGATGTGTTCATTTCAGTATAGCGCTTCTCATGGATGGGTATTATAACATAAGATGTTGTTCCATCTTCGTCCATTTCATGAAATATTATGTTGTGCCGTGTGAGATGTGAAACAGCTTGATAATTTCCTATCTGTTGAGATTCCGCGTAGTGATGATGCTATGTGAGAAGGATAGCTCTTATGATTCAGATTATATATCTCACCTCAGTTGTGCTTGATTTTTGTAGCGTATGGCTCAATCAGTCTCCCCAGGATGGTATTATGCACTTAGTGTGCTTGTGACCGATATTCAATATTTTGTGGTAATGAGCAATTTAGCTCGGTGTGTATCTCCTTATGTGAATTTTATGTGTGGATCAAGTAGCACGCCGCCACAGGTATGTTATTTGTATCGGGTTGCACGCCGCAACAACGTGATGTTGAGTACGTTTCCCTATATCTATTTTTTTGTGTTTTGCTTTCTATTTTCTGAGAAAAGTTCATAATAGTTACGTGAGTTGAGTAGTCCTTCCCTGAGTCATTTCTTTATGTATCATGTTCCAGTTATGGCTTGTTGGCGCGTTGTGGCATCATTGGGACTGTTGGTCATGTTTGGGGTGACTTGTTGTCTGGACAGTTCATACTGGGTAAGATGAGATTATTGGACCAGGGATCAGTGCGATAAGATTATGTGAAGTATATTAAATAACACATACCATTATTTGGTTCATAATGAGGTGATGATTCTAGTCAAGAGGAGAGATTCAATGATTGGTTAACTCTGCAGTTGGTTGTGAATTTCTACACATCTCCTCCGTTTTGGTGGTATCATAAGCGTTATAGCAGGACCTATATGTATGTCCTGATGTGCATTGGGAGCAACATATTCGTGGGATTTTTGGCTATTAAGATCAGGGAATGTCAATGTGGTTAGATGATAACTTTTGCGGGGCATGGTGCTAGTTCAGCAAAGGCATGCAATCATGTTTTGGTGCCTCGTGTAGTGATTTACTCGGTGTTCATATAATGGAAACAGGACTGGCAGAGGATTTCGGGATTTGGAACTGGGTTTCGAGCTTATTGTATGGATAAAGGAGGATATCTTTGGATTTGATCGAGCTAATGCGCTCAGCTGAGTGATGGAAGCACAGATAGGTTCACGAAGGGTTAAACGATGATTTCAGATCACTCCAGAGCAGTTCTTAGCACGTTCGAGGACGAACGTATGTTTAAGTGAGAGAGAATGTAACGACCCGACCGGTCGTTTTGAGCTTTAATGCGTCGTTTGGCAGTTTAAGGCCATGAGCTGCTTCATTCCAGGTATTATGTTGTAGGCGTGGTCGGAACTGAATTTCGGGAAGTTCGGAGTCTAATTGGAAAGAAAATTCTCATTTCGGAAGCCTTAAGTTGGAAGAATTGACTAAGATTGGATTTCTGAGTAAACGATCTCAGAATCAGGATTAGAAGGTTCCATCTGGTTCGTATGATGATTTCAGACTTAGGCGTATGTTCGGAGCGGGTTTCGGATGACCCGGGAGCGTTTCGGCGCATATTGTGGAAGTTAGTATTTTGCAAGAAATTTCATAAGTCAGGGTTGAAGTGCATTTCAGTGTTATTTGATGTCTGTTTGGGATTCCGAGTTTGGGAAAAGCTCCGTATGGTGATTCTGGTGTTAGGAGCGCGATCGGAAGTGAATTCGGAGGTCCGTAGGTCATTTTAGAGTCATTTGGCTAAAGTTAGAAATTTGAAAGTTTTTAAGAAGTCCAACTGGAAGTGGAAATTTTGATATTGAGGTCAGATTTTGATTCCGAAAGTTGGAGCAGGTCCGTAATGTTTAATGTGACTCGTGTGCAAAATTTGAGGTAAATCGGACGTGATTTGATAGGTTTCGGCATCGAATATTGAAGTTGGAAATTCTAAAGTTCATTAAGCTCGAATTTGAGTGTGGATTCTTGGTTTTGGCGTTGTTTGATGTGATTTGAGGCCTCGAGCAGGTCCGCATTATGTTTTGGAACTGGTTGGTGTGATTGGACGGTGTCCCGGGGGGCCTCGGGTGGATTCTGTGTGGTTAACGGATCAAATTTAGAATTTGAGAAAGGCTGAGGGCTGCTGTCATCTGGTGTGACCACACCTGCGGGGCTTTGGCCATAGGTGTAGAGCCGCAGAAGCTGCCTTGGTGCCGCAAAAGCGAAGGTGGCTTGCTAAGGTTGGGACCGCAGATGCAGTTGGCTCGCCGCAGAAGCGAGACCGCACCTGCGGATCTGTAAGCACAGAAGCGGGAATGGGTAAGGAGCCATGGACCGCATAAGCGGTGACGGGTCCGCACCTGCGGAACCGGAGAAGCGGTCAAGTGGCCGCAGGTGCGAGGGATCGCTAGGTAGTGTCTTTTAAAGACGGGATTTGGCCATTTATCTTCATTTTTCTCTTGGTTGGGCGATTTTTGGAGAGCTTCAAGTGGGGATTTTCGTCATCTATGTCAAGGTAAGTTGTTTCTACTCATTTCAAGTTAAATACAAGATTTGTATATAGATTTAGTCATGAAAATTAATAGAAGTTTGGGGTTTTGGTGGAAAGACCTAGAATTTGTATTTTTGGACTTTGACCACGAATTTGGGCATGGAATTTAGAGAAAATTATATATTTTAGTTCGTAAAGATATGGGTAATCTTTATCTTCGAAAAATTTCAGAATCCGTGCACGTGGGCCCGAGAGAGGGATTTTATCGACTTTCCGAGCAGAGTTGAGAATTTATATAAATCGAATTAATATAAGTATTAGAGTATGTTTTCACTGGTTTGCCCATTATTTGGATAGTTTTGGGTGTGGTGCGTCAATGTGAGTCGTCGGAAGGGCTTGGAAGCCGGTTATGAATCTTCGGAGCGAGGTAAGTCTCCTTTCTAACCTTGTAAGAGGGAATTGTCCCCATAGGTGAAATAATTGAATATGTGCTACTATTTTTGGGGGCTACGTACGCACGAGGTGACGGGAGTCCGTGCATAGCTACTATTATGCTTATGTACGGGTAGTCTAGGACCCAAAAGCATGTTTTATTTGCCATACTTGTAACTTATTTAATGAATCTGGAAATAATTAAACCTTATCGAACTTGGTAACTGAATTTCTGGAAAATATTTAAATACTATCTTCGTGTCCATTAAAAGAGAATTTTTTAACTTCCTTGGATAATTGTTTTCCTGATAAAATGTGAATTATGGTGTGAATGTGTGTATCTATAAGTACCTGAGTCGCATGTATGATTCGCGAGCAGGGTAACTCTATTATTTATATATGACCGCGTCGCATGATCGATTCGCGAGCGGGGTAATAGATGCATCTATGGTTCGCGTTGTTTGACCCTTCGGCAGTGCACATTTTACATATATTTGATGGTTCGCGCCATTCGACTCTCGGCATTTCTTGTGCATGATATGTGCTGAGTACTTTTCTAAGATTTTTAACTATTTACTGGCCTGGAATTATAAATTGTCAACTGAAACGACGAAGATTTAAAGTTTATAAATGTTGAAGAAGTTGTTATTTCCTATCACTATTTGTTAATTACCTGTGATATCCATGCTTAGTGTAATCCTTGTTCATATTGAATTAACCTCTAGCAAGTGTTAAAGTCGACCTCTCGTCACTACCTCTTCGAGGTTAGGTGGGATACTTACTGAGTATACGTTGTTGTCGTACTCATAGTACACTTGTTGTGCATATTTACTGCACAAGTACATGTATATCTAGTGGCCCCGCTTGGTGTCGTGGCATGGTGGATATGGGGACTTGGGTGAGCTGCACCTCTCGAGACGCCCCGCAGCCGGCAAAGTCTCCCTCAGATGTATTGTATTGTACTTTTATTTCTTTGTCCACTTTGTATTCCGGACAAATATTGAATCACATGTATACTTCCTAGAAAGTTGCTCATGCACTTGTGGCACCGGGTTCTGGGATGATTTTGGGATGTATTTGCTAATTGAGGTGCTAAAACCTTGTTAATGACTCAGAAAAGTTTTTATCGATTTTCATGCAATGAAACGAAAAATAACGATTTCACAATAATAAAATAAGAACTTAATTAACTAATGAGTGTTGGCTTGCCTGACTGTGGTATCCGGCGCCATCACGACCTTAATGGATTTTGGGTCGTGACAGCTGTATTCACGCTTCAAGAGGTAACCCGTGAAATTCCGTTTATACTAGTTGTCTAGATTACATGTGATTTTGATACTGGGATTGCTTTCGCTGCTTATTATAATCCATCAATTGGTATCAGAGTCCACTCTCATATAATTAGATAACTAGGTTTTTAATGAAACAAGAATATCGTGTTTTTGTGCATTTTTTAATTACGTCTATATGTGGTTTTCTAACTACACTGCTATTTTATGAATTAACTGTGCAAAAATTATGGATTATTCTTGTAATCATGAGATATCTGTTTTTATTGATATTTTATTGGGATGATCTAGATTTTTTTGTATACCCTAGAAAAATGCAATACCTGATTTTTACCGAATTGCCGGCATTCCCAGAGGTCAGCAAACGGACGGACTCTGATTGCGCTGAAATTCGGTGGGTCCATCAGAAACAACGTGGTGAGAAAAACTCACTGCTTTTGCAGTGAACCATGGTATTTTTTGGCGTTTTGAGGTCGTTTGGACTCTATTTCGGACGTTTTTCTATTTACTGAAAATTATTTATCAATAATTTTAATTCATTTTTAATTCAATGGTGGTGGGGTGACTCCCCATGGTCTCCATGATTAAATACTAGTGATATAACGCGTTTACACATGGGCTATTAGTAGATAGACATGTTGTTATATTAAATTCAATAATAGAGATGTAGGATTTTATTGACTAGATCTTACAAGGTATACTTGATATTATGTGATGATATAATTATTTTGTAAAAAAGTAAATTCTTTGTTTGATATCCTGAATGACTAATGATTGGTGTGTTTGGCATATTTGTGTATAAAAAAATCTCAAATTTTAGTTTATGTTTTCATGCCCTACGTGATTACTAGTCTTGGATTTTCAATGAAAAAGTTTATTCTCTGGCTGGAGGTTGTAATTAAGTGAAATATGATGGTATTTTGTATGATTTTATATTATTGGCATGACTTTTAAGTCGTGGTCCATAATATTCCATAAAATAATTTTATGAGCTACATGTATCTTCACTCGTAAATTGAGATTTTTGTGAGTAACAAATAGTTACCACTAAAGTGGTTTGTTTATTTGAACTCATGAAAAAATCTTAATAAATACATGTGAAATTATGTCTATTCATGGATTGAGCATTATGATTGTCACAACCCGAACTCCCACGATTGGGATCGTGATGCGCCTAATATTTCACTCACTAGGCAAGCCAACATTAGAGATTCACAACACAAAAATCTTAAAACTTGCGGCGAACTACTACAATTCAACACATGATAAATTAATAAAGAAACAGAAATTCATAACAACACCGTTCATATGTATTATATATATATATATATATATATATATATATATATATATATATATACCCATGATCTGGAGTCACAACTCACGGACTACTATGATTTATCAACAAGTATTTGGCTGAAGGAAAAATATACAATTGTTTATGAACTAAAGAAACACAGTAAAATGATCAGATAGAAGGGGACTCCAGGAATCTGCGGACGTCGGCAGATCTACCTTGGGTCTCCAGGTAAAGAAGTCAACAGCGAAGCTCGGAATCATCTCATACCGACACTTGGATCTGCACAGAAAGTGCAGAGTGCAACATCAGTACAACCGACCCCATGTACTCGTAAGTGTCTAGCCTAACCTCGGCGAAGTAGTGACGAGGCTAGGACAAGACACCCATATATAACCTGTGCAGTATAATCATACAAGTAGCAACAATAGTAATAAAAGAAATAGAGCAGGCAATAATAGGATGGGGACATGTTGAGGGATTCGAAATATAAGGAATAAGAAACATGGATAAGACAGAATCAATCAATATGCCATAAACGAAATAAAGAAGTAAAAACAGTAAAGAAAATTTCACGGCATCACCCTTCCTTCTTTTACTCTCAATCTCACCATATGAATAATAGAATGGCACGACGTCACCCTTCATGCATTAACTCTCTCATATAATATAACACGGCATCACCATTCGTGCATTATCACTCACAAAATATGGCACGGCATCACCCTTCGTGAATTAACACTCTCATAATATAACACGGCATCACCCTTCGTGCATTATCACTCACAAGACATGGCACAACATCACCCTTCGTACATTAACACTCACGCACAAATATTGCACGGCATCACCCTTCGTGTTTTACACTCTTCCTCACCAAAACAAAGATCAATAACACGGAGGGATAGAAATATCATAAATCGATCTTACTTTAATATTTAATGTCACAATATTAAGCTCAACCTTGAGTCCATACTCAACAATTACCAAATTTCACTAAAAATAGGATATGAAATGCCCAACATAACAATTAGCTAAGCTAAGCATGAACAAGTTGATTAAAGACTACAACAGTTACAACAATAGGACTCACTCGCATGCTATGACTCGACAACAATGCATATGTGCTCGTCACCTCACCTATACATTGCAATCAACAACCAAACACGTAGCAAATAGTCAATTAACACCTAATCCCTCAAGCCAAAGTTAGACTCGATTCTTACCTCGATCCATAGGCCAGTCACTGCTCAAGTACCGTCTTTCCTCTATAATTAACCTCAAGCCAATCGTATCTAGTCATTATTCGCTTAAAAACATCAATTATCGCTAAAGAAATCAATCTCAATACACAATTTTAGGTTTCCCAAATTTTTCCCCAAAAAGTCAAAAACCGACCCCGGGCCCGCTTGGTCAAAACTCGAGGTTTTGACCAAAATCCGTTAACCATTCACCCCCGAGCCCGAATATGTAATTAGTTTTGAAATCCGACTCCAAATTGAGGTCCAATTTCCAATTTCAAAAAAGTCCCTAATTCTATCCAAACCCCCAATTTCTACCATGGAATTCCTAGATTTTAAGTCAAATTCTTGAAAGATGAAGTCAAAGATTGAAAGAAACGAGTTAAGGAACACTTACCTATGATTTGGGGAAGAAAAGGTCTTTAAAAAATCGCCCCTTGGTCTTCTATCTTTTGAAAATGTGGAGAAATGGCTTGAGTCCCGAATTAATGAACTCACTGCCTAGCGACCTTCGCACCTGTGGTGCTTTGGTCGCACCTGCAGATCCGCATGTGCGGACCTGACGTCCACTTCTGCAGAAAGGGACTAGGTCGACTGGGGCCGCACCTGCGGACAAGTTCTGCTTCTGCGGAGAAAGTCGGCATCTGTGGAAAATGGCATCCCAGGCTTGGGTCGCACCTGCGGGGCTATTGCTCGCACCTGCGACCAAAGGCTCGTAGGTGCGGGCACACCAGATCTGGTGCACCAGCAGCTCTGTTGAGGTTTGAGCTCAACTTGCGCATTGCCCGAATGGCACCCGAGCACTCGGAGCTCCAAATCAAACATGCCCACAAGTCTAAAAACATCATACGGACTTGCTTGTGCGATCAAATCGCCAAAATAACACCTAGAACTACGAATTTAATACCAAAACATATGAAGTTTTCTAGAACACTTTAAAATTACTATTTTCTCAACAAAGGTCTGAATCACGTCAAATCAATTTCGTTTCTCACCAAATTTCACAGATAACGTATAAATACCATAATGGACCTATACCATGCCCGATACCAACAAGATCAAACATTAAGCAAATTCTTTAAAATCATAATTTTTCAGTCTTTAATTTTAGTCAAAAACTCATTTGTCGAGCTAGGGATCTCGGAATTCGATTCCCGGCATACGCCCAGATCCTATATTTTACTACGGACCCACCGGGAATGTCGAAAAATGGGTCCGGATCCGTTTACTCAAATGTCGACTGAAGTCAACTAAAATTACTTTTAAAGGCCAATAATCCTTATTTATTCAATTCCTCACATAATAGCTTTCCGGAAATACGCCTGGAATGTGCACGCCAGTCGAGGAGAGTAAAAATGAGATTTTTAAGGCTAGAGAGCGTAGAATAGAGTTTTAAAACACAAGATGACCCTTTGGGTCATCACAATCTCCACCTCTAAAACAAACGTTCGTCCTCGAACGAACATAGAAAAGTAC
Organism: Nicotiana knightiana; assembly: GCA_005239525.1. Taxonomy (NCBI): domain Eukaryota; kingdom Viridiplantae; phylum Streptophyta; class Magnoliopsida; order Solanales; family Solanaceae; genus Nicotiana; species Nicotiana knightiana. Next base: position 10,684 of record ML433827.1, on the reverse strand, counting down.
TTGAACTAGCGAACAAGTGGGGGTATGTACTCCGAGTGTCCGACTTGGACTCCCAAGTAGCTGCCTTAATAGGCTGACCTCTCCACTGCACTCGAATTTAAGGATAACTCTTTGACCTCAACTGACGAACATGCCGGTCTAGAATAGCTGTCGGCTCCTCCTCATAAGTCAAATCGTTATCCAACTGGATAGAGCTGAAATCTAACATTTGGGAAGGGTCACCATGATACTTCCGAAGCATGGACACATGGAATACTGGATGAACTTATGACAACCCTGGAGGCAATGCAAGACTATACGCCACCACTCCCGCTCTATCGAGAATATAAAAAGGCTAGATGTACCTAAGGCTCAACTTTCCCTTCTTTCCAAACCTCATGACACCCTTCATGGGGGATATCCATAGCAACACTCTCTCCCCGACCATGAATACCACATCACGAACTCTTTGGTCGGCACAACTCTTTTGCCTAGACTGAGCTGTACGAAGTCGATCCTGAATAATCTTGACCTTTTCCAAGTCCTCTTGTAGAAAATCTGTACCCAATAATCGTGCCTCCCCCGGATCAAACAACCTAATTGGCGACCTGCATCGTCAACCATATAATGCCTCATAGGGAGCCATCTGAATTCTCAGCTGGTAGTTGTTATTGTAGACGAACTCTGCAAGGGGCAAGAACTGGTCCCACGATCCTCCGAAGTCTATAACACAAACGCGGAGCATATCCTCCAAGATCTGAATAGTAAGCTCAAATTGTCTGTCCTTCTGAGGATGAAATGATGTGCTCAACTCAACCCGCGTACCCAACTCACGCTGCACCGCCCTCCAAAAGTGCAAGGTAAACTACATACCTCGATCAGAAATGATATACATGGGCACACCGTGAAGACGAACGATCTCCTGAATATAAATCTCTGCCAATCGCTCTAAAGTAGGTAACTGCCACAAGAATGAAGTGCGCTGACTTAGTCATCCTATCCCAATGACCCATACGGCGTCGAACTTCCTTTGAGTCTGTGGGAGTCCAACAACAAAGTCCATAGTGATACGCTCCCACTTTCACTCAGGAATCTCTATCTGTTGAAGCAAACCACCGGGTCTCTGATGCTCATACTTCACCTGCTGACAATTTAGGCACCGAGACATATAACAAATTAAATCCTTTTTCATCCTCCTCCACCAATAATGCTGCCGCATGTCCTGATACATCTTTGCGGCGCCCGGGTGAACAGAATACCGAGAACTTTGAGCCTCCTCAAGGATCAACTCACGAAGCCCATCAACATTAGGCACACATACGCGAGCCTGCATCCTCAGAATGTCATCATCTCCAACGGTAACCTTCTTGGCACCACCGTGCCGAACTGTGTCCCTAAGGACCAACATGTGAGGGTCTTCATTCTGCCGATCTTTGATACACTCAAATAAGGAAGATCGAGCGACTGTGCAAGCTAGAACATGACTGGGCTCCGAAATATCAAACCTCACGAACTGGTTGGCCAAAGTCTGAACATCAAAAGCTAGCGGCCTCTCACTGACTGGAATGAGCGCAAGGTTTCCCATACTTACTGCCTTCCTACTCAATGCGTCGGCAACCATATTGGCCTTTCCCGGATGATATAATTGTTATGACCCAAATTCTCAACCCACGGGATCGTGATGGCGCCTAACACTACACTTGCTAGGCAAGTCAATGTTAGAAATTTAATTAACCGTTTCCTTTTCAAAAATTTACTTCACCACAATAAAATAATTTAAAGTAAATACAAAAACTACTACTGCCCAAAAATAATACCAGAATAATATTCGAAATGGAAATAACGAGCCACGAACTAATACTAACTACACAACTAACCAGAGTCTGGTGTCACAATCCACGAACTACTAAAGAGTACTACAAATAATTGGGCTGAAAGAAATATGTCTTTGTTTTGAACGAAATAAAACAGCAATCTTATAGATAAGGGAAGACTCCAGGAATATGCGGATGCCAGCAGATCTATCTCGTGTCTCCGCGCATATAGAATCATCAACTACTTTCACCTATCTTTGTTCGGTACCTGGATTAGCACAAGAAGTGCAGAGTGTAGTATCAGTACAACCGACACCATGTACTGAGTAAGTGCCGAGCCTAACCTCGGCGAAGTAGTGACGAGGCTAGGACAGGACACCACAGAAAAACATGGACATGTATAAACATACTAGCAGCAACAATAGAAATTAAAGAGTTAACATTATATCGAATAATGGGAAGGGGTCATGCTATGGGGAATTTAACATAAGGAGTGAGAAAAACAACAAGACAACATTAAACATTAATTAACAATAACTTAAAGAAATAAGAACAGAAAAGGAACTCGCACGACACCACCCTTCGTGCTTTTACTCTCATCCTCCCCATATTATAAATAAGCATACACGACATCACCCTTTGTGCTTTTACTCTCACAATGTATTTCATTCAGGCACGGCATCACCCTTCGTGCTTTACACTCTTCCTCACGATAGAATATATTTGGATCATGCACGGCATCACTCTTCGTGCTTTACACTCCTCCTTACCAATCACATAATCATTAACAACATACAAAGTGGGATTTCGCAAGAAATCGATATTTCATCATATTTTTATTTTTATTTATAATTTCAATCTCAATTCAGTATTCACAATATTATCCATCATGGTGGAACCGAGTACCAAACTTCCAACATTTCAACAACAAAGATAATCACAAGTAATAGGCTTTGCAACTACCAAAATAACAAGAATTTACTTTCACTCGCATGTTATGACCTAACCACAACATATAGGTACTCGTCACCCCACCTATACATTTAGCAACAAAACAGGTAACAAGTAGTCACACAATACCTATTCCTTCAAGCTAAGGTTGGACACAACACATACCTCAATTCAGTAGGCCATAACTGCTCAATTATAGCTTTTCCTTTCGAATTCACCTCCAACACACTCGTATCTAATCATAATTAGTTCAATATCATTAATTAATGCTAAAGGAACTAACTTTACTGAAAAATTATGGTTTTCCTAAGTTTTCTCAAAAAACGTTAAAAACCAACGCTGCACCCGCTTTGTCCAAACTCGGGTTCGGACCAAATTTCGTTTACACATTCACCCCGGAGCCCAAATATGTAATTAGTTTCGAAATCCGACCCAATTCGAGGTCAAAATTCAATTTTTACAAAATTCTCTAATTCTACCCAAACCCCCAATTTTTTACCATGAAAACCATTGATTTTTTATTGAAAAGTGATGAAAAACATTGGAAAATCGAAAGAGAATAGTTAATGAACACTTACCTATGATTTTGGGAAGAAAAGGTCTTGAGAAAATCGCTCTAAGTATTCTACCCTTGTGAAAAATAAGAAGAAAAATGGTTGGAGTTCTAATTAAAGTGAACTCACTGCCCGACCCTCGCACCTGCGTTTGCGCACGTGCTGGAGGGCTTCCGCTTCTGCGGAAATGGGAATGGCCACTAGGGCCGCACCTGCGGACAATGTTCCGCTTCTGCGGAGGAAGTCCACATCTGCGGAACATGGGAAGCTGGCCTGGGCCGCATCTGCGAGTTGCCACTCGGACCTGCGAGCTCGCACTTGCGGCCAAAAGCTCGCAGGTGCGGGCACACCAGATCAGGTGCACCAGTAGCCCTTGTTGAGAGTTAACTCAACTCGTGCATCGGGCGGATGGTTTTCGAGCCCTCGGTGCTCCAAACCAAACATGCACACGAGTCCAAAAACATCCTACGGACTTGCTCGTGCGATCAAATCTCTAAAATAACACCTAAAACTACGGATTTAGCATCAAAACTCATGAATTCCTTAAGAACATTTCAAATTCACTATCTTCTCAATCGCACGTCCGTATCATGTCAAATAAACTCTGATTACCACAACAGACATGACATATATGTTATAATAGATATGTACCAGGCTCTTGAACTAAAATACAGGTATGATACCCACGAGTTCAAGCATTAACCAATTTCTTTAATTCCTTAAAAATCCAGCATAACAATTTTCTTTAAAAATTGATGACCTCGAAATTCAATTCCGGGCATACACTCAAGTCCCATATTTTACTGCGGACCTCCAGGGACCTTCTAAACAAGAATCCGGGTCCGTTTACTCAAAATATTGACCAAAGTCAACTAAAACCAAATTTTAACTCTAAAAATTATTATTTCTCATATTTTCACATAAAATCTTTCCGATTTCACGCCCGGACTGTGCACGCAAATTGAGATAAATAAAATTATTTTTTTCAAGGCTAATGAACCCTGAATGGAGTCTTAATTCATAAGATGACCCTTTGGGTCATCACAACAATATGGTTATATCATAGTCTTTCAATAAATCCAACCATCTCCTCTGCCTCAAATTAGATCCTTCTACTTGAACAAATACTGAAGGCTGCGATGATCCGTGATAACCTCACACGACACGCCATAAAGATGCCTCCAAATTTTCAGTGCATGAACAATGGCTGCTAACTCTAAATCATAAACAGGGTAACTCTTCTCATGAACCTTCAACTATCGAGACGCATATGCAATTACCCTGCCCTCCTGCATCAATACCGCTTTGAGACCAACACGGGAGGCATCACAATACACCGTGTAAGATCCTGAACCTGATGGTAGCACCAACATCAGCGTTGTAGTCAAAGATGTCTTGAGCTTCTGAAAGCTCGCCTCACACTCGTCCGACCATCTGAATGGGGCACCCTTCTGGCTTAACCTAGTCAATAGGGCTGATATAGATGAAAAGCTCTTCACAAATCGACGGTAGTAACCTGCCAAACCCAAGAAGATCCTGATCTCTGTAGCTGAAGTGGGTCTAGGCCAGTTCTGGACTGCCTCAATCTTCTAAGGATCTACCTAAATACCCTCTGCTGATACGATGTGACCCAAGAAAGCGACTGAATCCAACCAAAACTCGCACTTCAAAAATTTAGCGTACAACTAACTATCCCTCAAAGTTTGGAGCACTATCCTGAGGTGCTGCGCATGCTCCTCACAACTGCGGGAGGTTATCAAAATGTCATCAATAAACATGATCACAAAGGAATCCCAATAAGTCTTGAACACTAGATTCATCGAGTACATAAATGTTGTTGGGGAATTGGTCAACCCAAAATACATCACCAGAAACTCATAGTGCCCATATCGCGTCCGAAAAGCTTCTTAGGGACGTCGGATGCCCTAATCCTCAACTGACAGTAGCCAGATCTCAAATCAATATTCGCAAACACTTTGGCACCCTGAAGCTGATCAAATAAGTCATCAATCCTCGGCAACGGGTACTTGTTCTTGATAGAGACTTTGTTCAACTACCAATAGTCTATACACATCCTCATAGACCCATCCTTCTTCTTCACAAACAACACTGGTGAACCCAAGGGCGAGACACTAGGTCTAATGAAGCCTTTATCAAGCAAATCCTGCAACTCTTCTTTCAACTATTTCAACTCTGGTGGGGCCATCTGGTATGGCATAATAGAAATGGACTGCGTGCTCGGAGCTAAATGTAACAACCCGGTAGGTCATTTTGAGAGTTAGCATCCCGATCCCCTAATAACTTCTTTCCCCATGTCTATTTCAAATTTTGGGACTTGTCGGAACATTTAGTGGTGAAATTCAGAGAGTTTTTTGACACATAGTCCTTATATGTAAGTTTAAGCTTTAGAAATCGGACCGTAGTTGGAACTGTGGGAATACGGGTCTAGAATGGGATTTCACCGCTCCGTTAGCCCCATTGGGTGATTTCAGATTTAGGAGCGTGTCCGAAATGAACTTTCGAGGTCTGTAGTAGATTTAGGCTTGGATTGGCGAAAGTTAGGATTTTGGCGATTTCGGCCGATAGGTGGAATTTTGATATCGGGCTCATAATGGAATTCCGAGAGTGGTTATAGGTATGTTGTATCATTTTTGACATGTGTGTAAAATTTGAGGTCATTCGGACTAGTTTTGATGTGCTTCGGCATCGGTTGTAGATTTTGGAAATTTCAAAAGTTTTTAGTCTTGAATCCATGTATAATTCGTGATTTTGGTATTATGTTATGTGTTTGGAGGCTCGACTAAGTTTGGATAAGGTATTAGGACTGGTTGATAAGTTTGGTTGAGGTCCTAGGGGCCTCGGGGATGTTTTGGATGCTCAACGGGTGATTTTTGAACTTGGAGAATAGTTGAACAATTTCTAGTTCTGGTGTCTCACACCTACGATGGACCTTCCGCAGGTGCGGACACGCAGGCGCATACGAGGGGTTTGCAGGTGCGGGCTTGGCCAAGTCACCCAGTCCTCGTAGGTGCGATTGGGTTTCCGCAGGTGTGGAGCCGCAGATGCGGCCAATTGACCGCAGGTGCGGCCCCATGCTTTTTAGTGGGTTTTCGCACCTGCGATGGAATTTTCGCAGGTGCGGTCCAAGGGGGGCAGGTGCATAAATCGCTGGGCTGTTATATCAGATTTGAGGGCTTGAATTTCATAACTTCTAAAATCATTTGGAGCTCGGGTGTAGGCGATTTGGAGTGAGTTTTGAGGAAAAGCTTCATAGGTAACAATTCCTAACCCTATTCCCTTTGTATATCATTAATCCATGGCCATTTCTTCCACGCAATTAAGGGATTTAGGTGAAAAATCATGCAAATGGGAAGAAGTTTCCCTAATTAGAAAATCCGAGAATTTAGTAGGATTTTGTCATCGGTTTTCGATGATTCTTGTTTGAGTGAGTTCGTGACTGAATGGGTGTTCTAAATTTATAACTTTCACTCGATTCCGAGACGTGGGCCCGGCGGACTTTTTGGGCAATTTTCCTAGATTCGCGTATTAGCCTTGAACTTATTAGCTATTTTGATTCCTTAAAGTGATATTTACATTATGCAATCGAATTGAATAGATTTGGGCCATTCGAAGTTGGATACTTGTGGCAAGAGCGTGGTTTCGAGTTGAGTAGCATAGTCGAGGTAAGTGACTTGCCTAACTCTGTGTTGGGGATTTCCCCTAGGCTATTTTTAATAGTGTTTCATGTTGATTGGGCGCGTGTGCGTGAGGTGACGAGTATGTACACGGGCCATTGTTGCTAAAACTCCATTTTTCCCTCCATGACTTAAATCATTTCACTTATTCATGTATCGACTATGTAGTTTAGATTAGGAAATAGCATGCCTACCTGTTTTACTTGAATTTTCCCTAGTTATTACAATATGTACCATGTTTAGGTAGTTTTATCCATATTTTGCCTGTGATTTTCCTGAACTTTTTTAAATAAAAATTGTATTCTGTATTTGTACTGCATTGCATATTTAAATTGGGATTACGGATGAGATTCCGGGAGCTTTCCCCCTGTACTTCATTGCATATTTAAATTGGGACTATGGGCGAGATTCCGGGAGCTTTCCCCCTGTACTACATAGCATATTTAAATTGGAACTACGAATGAGATTCTGAGAGCTTTCCCCCGTACTGCATTGCATATTTAAATTGGGACTACAGACGAGATTCCGGAAGCTTTCCCCCTGTACTGCATTGCATACTTGTTACTGTGATATATGTTGTGCTGAGCCGAGGGCTCCCTGTTATTATTATTTCCTTTTTGCTCATTGTTCTACTGATTTGTCTCAGCTTATTATATTTCTCTGTTCAAATTTTTAAATTGTTTTTACTATAAAATAAATCCGGTAGAGCCTTAACCTGACCTCATCACTACTTGACTAGGGTTAGGCTTGGCACTTACTGGGTACCAATTTGTGGTGTACTCATGCCCTTTCCTGCACATGTTTTCGTGTGCAGATCCAGGTACCAGTGCTCAGTTTCATGGCTAGGGGTCCGACCAGCAGCTTTTTAGGAGACCGAAAGGTAATTCTACCGCGTCCGCAGAGTCCTTCGAGTCACCTTCCACTCCAGATTTAGATAGATTTCTTTTTCATGTAAATTCTCTCTCGTTGTATAGAGCTATTTTGAGACAGAGCTTGTGACTAAGGTGATATTCCGGGTTTTGGGAAAGTTGTATTTTGTATGCGCCAAGTGGCGATGTTTCATTGTAGACTTACTTATTTCGACTTTATTTCGATTTCATTTATTTAATATGTGTTTTCCGCAATTAGGATTACTTATTCGTAAAGACTAGGTTCCGTCACGATGTCTTCGGAGGGGAAATCGGGTCGTGACACCAAATCAATGCAAAAGTCAGTATCTTTGTCGGGTGGAATCCCTGGCAGGTCTGCAGGAAATACCTCTGGAAACTCATGAATAACAGGCATGAAACCCATAGAGGAAATCTCAGCACTAGAATCACAAACATAAGCCAAATAGGCCAAACACCCCTTCTCGGCCATACGTCGAGCCTTCATATAAGAAATAACCCTAATGGTAGAATGTCCAGGTCCCCATCCACTCCAATCGAGGCAACCCTGGCAAGGCTAATGTCACTGTCTTGGCGTGACAGCCTAAGATAGCGTGATAGGGTGACATCCAATCCATGCCCAATATAACATTGAAGTCAACTATATCAAGGAGCAGAAGGTCTACACTGGTCTCAAGACTCCTAATAGTGACCACACATGAACGTTATACACGATCTACGACAATAGCATCCTCCACGGCGTGGACACATATATAGGGGTGCTCAAAGAATCACAGGGAACAACCAAATATGAAGAAAAATAAGATGACACATAGGAGTAAGTAGACCCCGGATCAAATAGAACTGAAGCATCTCTACTGAAAACTGAAACAGTACCTATGATAACAACATCGGATGACTCAGCCACATGCCTGGCTGGAAAGGCAGAACATCGGGGCTGGGCCCCACCACTCTGAACCATATCTCTAGGACGACCTCTAACTGGAGGGCCTCCACCTCTAGCGGCCTGACCTCCACCTCTAACCATCTGACCCCTACCTCTGACTACCTAACCTCTACCTCTGGCTGGCTGGGCAAGCAGTGCAGCAGCTGGTGCTGGAACCATGGCACGAGAACTCTGGTGTTGTGAACTACTCGACGCACGAGGGAAATATCTAGTAATGTGCCTTGGATCACCACAAGTATAACAAGACCTCGGCTGCTGAGACTGCTAGCCGGAAAACAGAACATGTCGCTCTGAATAACCACCCTGAAAACTTTGAAGAGGAGGTGCACTGATAGGAGCTGGCGGTGCACTGTAGACTGGCTTATCAAAATAAGGAATATAAGGGCCACGACTACCTGGGGCACCGTGAGATCCCTGGAGTGTTGAATGAAATGTCCTGGGAAGATAGCTTCTACCATAAGTACCCCTGACTCCAGATGAGGCACCGCTGAGTCCATCGGAATGATGAGGTCTCTTATCTGACTCCTGACCTCCCTGTCCAAGAACCATCTCGACTCGTCTGGCCACAGTGACTGCATCCTTGAAAGAAATCTCACTCCCTGTCTCCTTAGCCATCTGCAATCTAATAGGCTGAGCAAGACCCTCAATAAACCTCATCACCCGCTCTCTCTCTCTCTCTCTCTCTGTGTGGGAAGAAAAAGAATAGCATGACGGGCCAAATCGACAAAATGATTATCATACTGAGTAACAATCATGCTATCTACTGGAGACGCTCGAACTGACGGCAATGCTCCTCTCTCAAGTTGATAGGCAGAAACTTCTCTAAGAAGAGATGTGAGAACTGGTCCAAAGTAAGAGCAGGTGACCCAGCTGGTCTGGTCAACAAATAATCCCTCTACCATTTCTTGGCGGAACCCGTAAAGTCGACCCCATTGGTCTCCAATATACCCATGTTCCGAAGAAACTCGTTACAGCTATCAAGGTACTCTTGAGGGTCCCATGAAGTGGCACCACTGAAAGAACTGGGAAACGCTTGGTAAACCTATCCAATCTCCACAACGCCTTGGAGGACATAACTGACCCATCACTTGGCAGTGCTGCAGCAACTGACTGAACTACTCCGACTGATGAGCTGCTGGAGTCTGAAACTGGGGAGCCATCTGCTCCGGAGTTTGAGTAGCAGGAGTTTGGGCTCCTCCTCTAGCCTGAGAACGGTTGGTGCTATGGGAAATGCGCCAGTCTAAGCCATACTCTCCATAAGGCCCACTAAGAGGACCAAGGCGTCCTGTAGGGGTGGAAATAAACTCCTCTGGGACCTGTGTTGGTCCGGCAGGAACGGTCTGAGCTGGAACCTCCTCATTGAACACTACCTGAGGCTCCACAACTGGGGCTGCTGCTCGGGACCTAGGCTGAGCCCTACCCCATCCTCGGCCTCTGGCACGGCCTCGGCCACGACCTCGACCCCTACCCCTCGTAGGAGCTGCTGCTGGAGGATTCGGCTGCTGATTAGCGGAAAAAGCGGTACGTGTTCTCGCCATCTGCGAGAGAATAAGAATAGGGATCTTCAATCAGTATTGAGAAAACAAACTTGAACGATATAGTTGGAATAAAGAGAACTTGTTCCTAACTTTATAGCCTCTAGGAGATAATTACAGACGTCTCTGTACTGATCCCCCAGACTCTACTAAGCTTGTCCGTGAATTGTGAGACGTAAGCAACCTAACGCTCTGATACCAACTTGTCACGACCCGAACTCCCACCATCGGGACCGTGATGGAGCCTGACGTTGCACTCACTAGGCAAGCCAACATTAGAGATTCACAACATAAAAATCTTAAAACTTGCGGCGAATTACTAC
>ML433826.1:141779-168029 GCA_005239525.1 Nicotiana knightiana | reverse complement strand
CCCTTCATATTCTTAGATTTTTATTACGTTATGTGGTTTTGTTCGCCTCATGTATTGTATTCCCTGTTGCTATTATTTGGTACTACTTATTCTTTATCTCTCCATTTTCTTTTCTCTTCCATCTTTCTTTCTTCCTTGCTTTCCTCTTCTTCTTGCCCTTCCTGTGTCGAGGGTCTATTGGAAACAACCTCTCTACCTCCATTAGGTAGGGGTAAGGTGTACAGACTACCCTCCCCAGACCCCACATGTTGGGATCACACTGGGTTTGTTGTTGTTGTTGTAAGCTAAATATCGGCTATCGTGTCCGCAGATCCAAATTAGGAAAATTTTAATCTTATTTGGTTTTCCAGATCCATACAACTGAGTTGTCAAATGAATTTGTTGGTCTAATGGTGTTGCTATCTATGAATTTATAGGCTGGAGTGGTGGTAAAGACTCTTGAAATTCAAAGACCATATAGGGGAGTCTTTCCCCTTGGCAAGCGTAGGAACAAAGTTTTAGTGATATTGTGCTTAATACGAACTGGGAGATCAAAGGAAATAGTTTCTAGACTAGTATTTCAGGTATTTTATGATAGCAAACTCTTAAATAAAGAAAGCTCTCTTTTCTTTTGATTTTATGTTGCAACAACTGAGAATTCTTTTCCTGCTCATTAGCTATCTGAATATATACAACCAAGCAATCTTAAACTCCAAATAATCCCATCCATTTTCTCTCAAAAACTACCAGAAAACGAGTCAAAAACACTCTATAACAAGTTGATCATAAATGATAATCAATCCATACACTCAATATTGAGAAACTGATTCATGGCTACAGGTTCATAAAGTGATTTATGTTCTACTACTACTAGTGTTGTTTTGGAATATCATGGCCCGAGTTATATTTGCTAATTATTGAACTAGAATTCACTAGATAAATTATTTAGTTTGAAATTTCATGCTGCTATTTATTTTAATGAGTGATGTATGTGTTTCACAAAGTAGAGAAATCATGTGGCTAAACAAGAGTATGATTGTCGAGTGAATATATTTAAAAAGATTAAGGGTGTGTTTGGTATAAAGGAAAATGTTTTCCATGTAAAATGTTTTCGAGGAAATGTTTTCGAGTAAAACAAGTAGTAATCTTATTCATTTTCTGGTGTTTGGTACACAAATCAAGAAAAATATTTTCTCAAGAGTATTCATAAATAATTTTGACACAATAAACATGAAGCCATAAAATTTCGAACCAAAAACTTTTCGAACCCANGGCTAACGCCAGGCACCCCCTGGCGTTTGGGCTCTAAGGCCTGGCTAACGCCAGGCATCCCCTGGCGTTTGGGCTCTAACGCCTGGCTAACACCAGGCTTGTCCCGGATCGCTCCGTTTCGACTCTTGCACGTATTTTCCGACGTTTATGCTCTCATTTAGCTCGGCTTCCATTTCCAACTCACCTACACATTAAATAAACTTCATTAGGCACATACGACGTGTATTTTTATCATTAAAGCACATAAAATGCAAGGTATATAATGCTTAAAATCATGAATTCCAGCCACGCATCAATCGGCTCTTAGCCCATTTTATTTGCCTTGGTGATGGATGTACTGTCGCGTCACATCTAAGGGGAGGTGCCTTGGTGCATGCTATTTTTCAATGATATAATGTTGATTGACTATACGCATAGCGGAGATAACGCGAGGTTGGAGGTCTGGAGACAGACCTTGGAGTCTAAAGATTTCAAACTGAGTAGAATAAAGACAGAATACTTGGAGTGCAAATTCAGTGACGGGACTCATGATGCAGACGTAGAGGTTAAGCTTGATTATCAAGTTATCTCCAATAGAGCGAGTTTTAAGTATCTCGGGTCTATTATCCAGGATAACGGGGAGATTGACGAAGATGTCGCACATCGCATCGGAAGCGGGATGGATGAAGTGGAGGCTCCCTTCCAGTGTTTTGTGTGATAGGAATGTGCCGCTAAGACTTAACAGTAAGTTTTATAGAGTGGTGGTTTGACCAGCTATGCTGTATGGGGTTGAGTGTTGGCCAGTCAAGAACTCCCACGTGCAGAAGATGAGAGTAGCAGAGATGAAGATGTTGAGATGGATGTATGGGTGTACCAGGAGAGATAGGATTAAGAATGAAGCTATCCGGGACAGAGTGGAAGTAGCCTCCGTGGAAGACAAGATGGGGGAGTCGAGGCTGAGATGGTTCGGACATGTTAAGAGAAGAATCATTGATGCTCCTGTCAGGAGGTGTGAGAGGTTGGCCATGGAGAGTTTGAAAAAAGGTCGAGGTAGGCCTAAAAAGTACTAGGGAGAGGTGATTAGGTAGGACATGGCGTTGCTTCAGCTCACTGAGGACATGACCGTTGATAGAAGGGTGTGGAGGTCGAGGATTAAGGTAGAAGATTAGTAGGTATTTTATAGTACTTCACCGATAGTCTTAGTAGCATGCATGTCCCTTCATATTCTTAGATTTTTATTACGTTATGTGGTTTTGTTCGCCTCATGTATTGTATTCCCTGTTGCTATTATTTGGTACTACTTATTCTTTATCTCTCCATTTTCTTTTCTCTTCCATCTTTCTTTCTTCCTTGCTTTCCTCTTCTTCTTGCCCTTCCTGTGTCGAGGGTCTATTGGAAACAACCTCTCTACCTCCATTAGGTAGGGGTAAGGTGTACAGACTACCCTCCCCAGACCCCACATGTTGGGATCACACTGGGTTTGTTGTTGTTGTTGTAAGCTAAATATCGGCTATCGTGTCCGCAGATCCAAATTAGGAAAATTTTAATCTTATTTGGTTTTCCAGATCCATACAACTGAGTTGTCAAATGAATTTGTTGGTCTAATGGTGTTGCTATCTATGAATTTATAGGCTGGAGTGGTGGTAAAGACTCTTGAAATTCAAAGACCATATAGGGGAGTCTTTCCCCTTGGCAAGCGTAGGAACAAAGTTTTAGTGATATTGTGCTTAATACGAACTGGGAGATCAAAGGAAATAGTTTCTAGACTAGTATTTCAGGTATTTTATGATAGCAAACTCTTAAATAAAGAAAGCTCTCTTTTCTTTTGATTTTATGTTGCAACAACTGAGAATTCTTTTCCTGCTCATTAGCTATCTGAATATATACAACCAAGCAATCTTAAACTCCAAATAATCCCATCCATTTTCTCTCAAAAACTACCAGAAAACGAGTCAAAAACACTCTATAACAAGTTGATCATAAATGATAATCAATCCATACACTCAATATTGAGAAACTGATTCATGGCTACAGGTTCATAAAGTGATTTATGTTCTACTACTACTAGTGTTGTTTTGGAATATCATGGCCCGAGTTATATTTGCTAATTATTGAACTAGAATTCACTAGATAAATTATTTAGTTTGAAATTTCATGCTGCTATTTATTTTAATGAGTGATGTATGTGTTTCACAAAGTAGAGAAATCATGTGGCTAAACAAGAGTATGATTGTCGAGTGAATATATTTAAAAAGATTAAGGGTGTGTTTGGTATAAAGGAAAATGTTTTCCATGTAAAATGTTTTCGAGGAAATGTTTTCGAGTAAAACAAGTAGTAATCTTATTCATTTTCTGGTGTTTGGTACACAAATCAAGAAAAATATTTTCTCAAGAGTATTCATAAATAATTTTGACACAATAAACATGAAGCCATAAAATTTCGAACCAAAAACTTTTCGAACCCACAAATTTCATAAACTNAAAAAAAAAAGCAGATAATTTAGAACTACAAAAAAAAGTAAAAATATTTATTTTGCGGGGTGTGGGGGTGGGATGGGTGGGTGGTGATGGAAAAAAACTTTTTTGGAGAGAGGGCATGAGGTGGGGTTAGGTGGGTGGGGTGTGGGATGGGTTGGTGAGGGTAAGGAATAGGGTGAGGAAGGTTGAGAACGAGTTTTGGAAAATGTTTTCCCTCTTCTTGATAGGGAAAATATTTTCCTCCAATTAAAGAAAAATGAGTTTATAAAAAAAATATTTTCCAAAACATTTAAGCCAACCAAACATGAAAAAATTAGAAAATATTTTCCTTCGTACCAAACACACCCTAAAAGGTAAAACAGAAAAAAACTTCAACTTTATAATAACGCAGAATACAAACCGGCTTTCATTCTTCTTTGCTCCATTGTGTCGATATACATTGTATTTAGTTCCTTACCTTATAGACATATAATTTAGAAATTCAAACCAGATTACGAGTGATCAAACTTTGATTTCACAAAGTAAGAAAATCACATGGTAAAGAAGAGTGTAATTATGAAATGAATATACAAAATTCTTTTTAATGTTGTATACGGTCAAAATCGGGCTCACCCGATTTTGCTGATTAATCGAGACCAGGGTAATGGGTCGAACAACGACCCTGTAGTAGAGTCAGACCGAGGTATGAGGAAAAGATACCGAGTTCGGGGTTCGAGGTACCTGTCGAGATCGAGATCAGTGATGATCGAGACCAAATGAGATAGGCATCGATCAAGACCGACGACAGCATGACAACAGAAAGGCGAGATATCCGTGATTGGTCGAGAATCATGGCGCAAATCTCGGAACATATCAAATCAAGAATAAATATTTAGCTAATCATAGGATTTCCTTCGGTAATTAGAGCTGTACCATAAGTAGAATTCCTCTACTATATGAAGGAGAATTATAATCATTTGTAAGACATTGTATACACATTACTCTCGCATATTAAAGCAATAGAACTTTCTTCCTAGCTCGAGGGATGAATTGCATTTCAACACTGGTTTGCTTTCCTTGTTGTTAATTTCCTTTATTAATCTTCATATTTATCAATTCGTATTAGGTGATATCACGTGTCCTTAAAATCACATTATAAGTTTAATTGTTATCCAATTTTAAAGGTTAACAGTTTGGCGCCCACCGTGGGGCTAAGGATAATAGTGATAGCTTAATACTGATTTCGATAACACACACTGCTTTACGCTTGTTCTCGTAAGCATTTTTGATTTCAGAATAAACATGTCGAACTCGCAAGCAGCACCCACACATGATGACAACAACTTCGAATTTCATAGGGAAAACGACAATATAGCCGCCCCAGGGATCGAGGTGCCTCAAGCTGACCTCAAGGGAGTACCAATTGCAAATCTCATCGATGTCAGTTGACATATCACCCTAAATGCAAATCTGGGCGTTGATCCCGAAGATAGCGTACACAGGGCGGAGAAGACGGTAGAGTCAACCTCGAACTGATATTTTAGTTGTTACAGGCTCAACAAGTTACTATAGCGCAACTAGAAAATCAGCACCGAGCACCAAGCGGGGCCGAACCCAAGCCCTCACTAGAAGCTATTCATAGGGCCGAACCTATACCGAAGAGATCGAATGCCAATGAATTAGGTATTGACCCCACCATTATAAAAATACTCGAGGAGCTCGCTAAGCGGATCGAATCGGGGGAAAAAATCGAGGCAAATAACAAAAATATAGAAACATACAACTCGGGAGTTGACCAAATACCGGGGTTACCACCGATTCTAAAGGGTTTGGATTTGAAGAAGCTCGTGCAAAAGTCTTTCCCTCCAACTACGGCTCCGAAACCCATCCCGAAGAAATTTTGCATGCCAAAAATTTCCAAGTACAATGGGACCATTGGCCCTAATGAGCATGTCACTTCTTATACATGCGCAATAAAGGGGAATGACTTGGAAGATGATTAGATCGAATATGTCTTGTTTAAAAAATTCGGGGAGACTTTATCGAAGGGTTCTATGACATGGTATCATAACCTACCGCCTAATTCTATTGATTTGCTTGTTATGCTTGCAGATTTCTTTGTAAAGGCACACGCCGGGGTTATTAAGGTCGCAACAAGAAAGTCAAAACTTTTCAAGATAAGGTAGAAGGACAACGAGATACTCAGGGAGTTCGTATCCCGATTTCAAATGGAACGAATTGATTTATCATCGGTCACCGACGATTGGGCCGTTCAAGCTTTCACTCAAGGCCTTAACATTCGAAGTTCAGCGCCTTCACAACAGTTGAAGCAAAATTTGGTCGAATACCCAACTATCATTTGGACCAATGTACACAATCGGTATCAATCGAAGATCAGGGTTGAGGATGATCAACTGAGGGTTGAAATGTAGGTACGACCTCATTTCAAAATTTTCTATTATTCGACTAACACTGGAAGATTTTCGACGACGAGCGACACAAGGCTTTAGGTATTGGAGCGCACGTCGCACTCTTTTTCCCTTCGACCGATTTTTGTCCCTAAATGGTTTTCCCGGTGAGGTTTTTAATGAGGCGACAGTAGATCCTGCTAACGTAGAATCGAAGGCCGACCACAAACCGATGACATGGACAGCATCCGAAGTTCCCTGCAATAAACATCGAATGCTGGGGGCATTGCCTTTGACGTCAATTTTGTTGTGAGGAACTTACTTCATAATGACGGAATCTCGATAGGGCCAAACGGTCGAACGAACCGTACCCGCGTAGGTCGTCCGAGCCCTGATTCGAAACGTGTGCGCATGAATGATCGTTTTTTCTCAAGAATAAAAGAGAAGTATCATTTCCTCGCATTTATCTCATGTCTTAGAAAATGTTTTCCTACTTTACAATTCCATGCCTTCGACCTATTATGGAAACGAGCTTAAGGACCGATCATAACTGAAGTTCGAACAACTGACCCTATACTCGGGAACTGTCGTTCGAAAAATGAACGAGATCAAATTATTAAAACCTCGAGAACGTAAGACCTTAAAAGGGAAATCCTCGATTTTTATAGTCTACGGCCACCCCACTCGGGGACTATCCCATTTGGGAACTCATACTTCGAGAAAGCTCAAAATGAAACGGGAAAATAATCCTAAGAGGCAAATCCCAAATAAAAGGCTAAGGGCAAATTAAGACATTTTAGAGACGTCCGAATTCCGTAATAAAATAGGCCTTTGAATATTTTCATCAACCGGTTAAAAAGGCTACCCTCGACAAATTACAATGGGTTTCGATAATATCAACCCTTGAAAACCCTAAGGGATACCGAATTGTTCGAACTCTCAAACGATTTATTTATTTCATGCTAAGGCATTACGAAACAAAGGGTTTCGATAACATCGATCCTTGAAAACACTAATGGGTACAAATTTATCTCTTTCTAAGGCATAACGAATTTTTATACGATTAACTTTTTTAAGCCGAAAAGGGAAAAAACCATTCTTTTCACAAAGGCCACATCGGCCTAATTCAAAAGCCTAAGGGATATTTTTTACTTCGAGTTCGAGAAATCATTCTCACTAGACCACAAAGCTCAAGGGCTACCTTAACCAGAGTTCGAGCAACTCACTCGGGGACTATCCATCGATCCCAAGGGCCACCTTATCTCCAGTCCGAACAAGTCCTCACTCGACAACAAAGCCTAAGGGATATTTTTTACTTCAAGTTCGAGAAATCATTCTCACTCGACAACAACACTTAAGGACTATTTTTTACTCCGAGTTCGAGAATTCATTCTCACTCGACAACAAAGCTTAAGGCCATTTTTCACTTCGAGTTCGAGAAATCATTTTCACTCGACTACAAAGCCCAAGGGCTACCTTAACTCATTTCGAGCCAATCCTCACTCAGGGACTACCCAGCGAGCCCAAGGGCCGCCTCATCTCGAGTTCGAGCAAATCCTCACTCAACTAAAACCTAAGGGTCACCCTACTTTGAGTTCGAAAAAATACTCACTAGATTATAAGAACTACATTAGTCTGGCTTCGGTCAAGTTGCTAAAGCCTCAAACTCGTGAATACAATTTCATAAAGCACAAAGGAAGCAAGAATTTCATAAATCAAGAGAAAGGCAAAATGTCATAGAACAAATTTTTTTATTTACAAAGGTAGTACGGCCTGGTCATAATCCTTTACAAACGGCCCGAAAAATGGCCCTAAAAACAAAATAAGTACAGGAGGAAAAAATGAGAAAAAACATTAAGTCCTATGGGGCTTGATCTTCATCGGAGACGGTGTCCTCATCATCGAGGTCCTCTCCTTCTTGCTCGTCAGAGTCATCCTCGGGGAAAGCTAATTTTCGAGTCCGGTGCTCTTCCGCTCGGGCATTATCAATCTCGATTGCTACATTGAAGACCTGGTCTTGAGCATATTCTAAAGCCTCCTTCCGAGCATGCCACTTCGCGTGATCAATCATGTTCCTGGTCTTGGTCTCGATGGCCTCAACATCAGCTTTGAACTGGGCCACCTTCTCGTCGGCCTGGATGTTGGCTTTGACTACCTCGGATTCGACCTTCACGAGTTTGTTGTTGGCCGACTCTACCTGAGATTGGAGTTCCTTGATCTTCTCGGTTTGCACCGAGTTATTCTCTTTTTCGGCTCGAAGCTGAGTCTCATCTGATACCAACTGGGCTTGAACATAATCCTCATGGAAGCCAAAACATCCATTCTCCTTTTAAAGACATCGTCATTAGCCCGAACATCATCCACCTACTTTGTAAGTTGATCTATATGCTCGAGCATTTGTCGAACTGGAAGAATCGGATCATTCGTCGTTATCTCCGATTTAGCATCACTATCGTGGAGCATTCAAAATACCTGCTCAGCCATATAGGTATGTTCCTCCTGAGCTGCAACTAGATCGGCCTGGAGTCTCTCACTGAGGAGCCGGTAGGTTTCAATTTTCTCATTGAGGCTCTAAACTTCAGCCTTATGCTCCTCTTAGATTATGATAAAGGCTTCATGATGCAACAGCGAAGCCTACACAAGGAAAGTAAAAAGTGTTAAGAATTCAAGGAAGGGTCCGAAAGTTACCCGATTCAGCACATGTTGGGCCTCCTTGAACTAACAGGCGGCTGCTACGACATCCATCACCGCTTCATCCTCTTTGGTCACTAGACCCCTTAAATAGCTAGTGATCCAACTGGGGAAGAAAAAACTCGAGTATCCTCGGGAATGGTCAGCACCAAATGTCATTTACGATTGGGATTGGCACTCGGAGCTGGAAACTGGTCTACGAGCTTAGCATTCAATGGAGACCCACTTTCCCTCGTTGATGGCACCCTCTTCGGTAGCGACATATTGTCGAAACCAGGGATTTCTTCAGAAGTTGCCACCTCGATCCCGTCAAAATAGTTGTGGAGATACATTTGTTCCTTATCCAATGCGTTTTCTTCTTGAATCATAGCATCAAATATCTGGGGGCGAATCCGAAATATTTACCACACAAGGTTCGGCCCCAAGAGCTTCTTCTGGTACCGAGTGAGTCGAGCTTTGAGTTTTCGCCTCCCCTTTCTTCGATGAGTAAGAGATGGTTTTCGGTTCGGGAACCCCGGTCGTAGCCCCTTTGTTAATTGCCTCTTATTCGGAGGACTTCCATGTAGAAATGGCAACCCTCGGGCGAGTCACCAGCCCGACCTCTTCTTCTTCTTGTTCTTCACTGTCTGACTTGTCCCATAGACGGAGAACTGACTCCATTGGTAAGGGAGAAATGTTCCCCTTAGGCTTGCATGACTTTTTTTTCGGTTTCTTCTTTTCCAAGCCCAACGGACTTGGGGCCCTTTTTTTGGTTTTCTCCTTGACCGGCTTCGAAGCCAATGAATGTTTTCCCTCATCACCAGTATGAGGTCTCATCGGGACATATTTCCCAAGACTTACAAAAGGGAAAGGAAGTCAGCTAAATAAAGGGAAAAAATTTTAAGTGAAAAATGAAATAGAGTACAAAAGCTCACCATGATTATGAGCCTCCCACCGGCCCTCGAAAATCACTATCCAAGCCCGTTCAGAATAAGGCCTCTGGGACACCAAGATCTCAACCCAATCTTCTTAGTTCCAGAACCAGTTCCGGCATCTAGGACATGACTGCAACAACAAGGTTGAAGTAAGCGAAGATCAAGGGAAATACGAATGGGAAAACGAGCATAAAAGGCAAAAATACTTACAATTGAAATTCCACTTCTCCGGGAAGGCATATCCTCGACATGGATTAAGTCTGATGTCTTTATTTGGATGAACCTGCCCATCCAACCTTGGTCATGGGTCTCGTCAAGGCTGGAGAATGGAGCTTTGGTGGCCTGGCGCGACAACTTAATTAGCCCTTGATAGATCCGAGGGCTATATAAGTGCATCAAATGATCAAGGGTAAAAGAGTTACCCTCGATTTTGCTGGAAAAGATGCAGAGAATGAACTCCAAAACAATGGATGAATTTGGCCCAAGACAACACTGTACCTTTTGCAGAAGGCCACTATCACGGGGTCTAAAGGGCTTAATATAAAGGGGTAGGTGTAAACACTCAAATACCCCTCTACATATGTGGTGATCGATTCCTTGGGGGAAGGAACAATCACGTCCTTGTTCGACCAGCCACACTCCTCCTTGACTTTGTCAAGAAGGCCATCGGTGATAGTACAGATGTACCTTGACATCGGCTCACATCGGCCTGTTACCGAAGGAGTTTTTTCTACTTTAAAATCGGCGACCGTTAGAACATATTCCTCAAGGGGAGGTTCCGCTGTAACTACATTTTCGGCAGGGCGTGATGAAGACGAGGCCTCATTGCGAGGCACAATTTTGGATGTCTTTGCCATTTGTGATAGATGGATAATGAAAAGGTTCATTAGATCTTAGAAAAATTTGAACGAGAAAATTTAGAAGCAAGAGTCCTCAGAAAGCAAAATTAGAGAAGGCGAAGGCTGTAAAGGTTTGCATGAAGAAAGAATCGAGATTTTATAGGTTGGAGGCGACGGTTCAAAGTAACCTAATTGTTGACCACCAATTGACACACATTAATAACCTGGAGAACTGTACGTACGGGACGTTTCGATCACATATGTCGCTCACATCACGGTGATGAAGTCATGACAGGTCGAAGGTAAAAATCGAAGGCTCAATTCGTTTCTTGTCATTACACTCCAAAAAACAAGGGGATTATCTATATAAGGTCAAAACCGGACCCACCCGATTTTGCTGATTAACCGAGATCAGGGTAATGATTCGAAGATCGACCCCGTAATAGATCGGACCGAGGTATGAGGATAAGATACCAAGCTCGGAGTTGAGGTACCTATCGAGATCGAGACTAGTGATGATCGAGACCAAACGAGATAGACATCGATCAAGATCGAAGATAGAATGATAACAGAAAGGCGAGATATCCGTGACTGGTCAAGGATCATGGCGGAAATCTCGGAACGGATCAAATCAAGAACGGATATTTGGCTAATCACATGATTTTCTTCTGTAATTAGAAATGTACCATAAGTAGAATTTCTTTACTATATAAAGGGGAGTTTTAATCATTTGTAAAACATTATATGCACATTACTCTTGAATATTAAAGAAATAGAAATTTTTTCCTTTCTTATAGTCTCTTGTTCATCAGTTTACTTTCTGCTTCATTACTTTAGCATCAGTCAGTTCGAGGACACTCTAACTCGAGAGCTGAATTGCATTTCAACACTGGTTTGCTTTACCTTGTTGTTAATTTCCTTTATTAATCTTCATATTTATCAATTGGTATTAGGTGTAATCACGTGTCCTTAAAACCACATTATAAGTTTAATTGTTATCCAATTTTAAGGGTAAACAAATGCTAAGGTCGACGATTTTCAACAGAGAAAATTCAACATGATAATAACATAGAATAAAAATTGGATTTCATTCTTCATTGCAATGATTTATCAATATACATGGTACTCGATTACCTTATGCAATTACTTTAGAAATTCAAACTAGATTTTGAGTAATCAAATTTGTGATTTCTTTGATTTCACAAAGTAGTCAAATCAAAGGTTAAACAAGGATATTATTGTCAAGTGAATATAAATTTTTTAAGGTAGATAAATACAAACAGAAGACATTTCAACATGATAATTACGCAAAATACGAACTCATTTCATTCTTCATTGAGATAATTTGAGTATTGTTTACCCGTAAAACAGTACAATTGAATTTGTTCGTGGTTTCTAGACAAGTGAATTAATTTGATCAAAAAAATAATGAAATAACTGATGAAATGTAAAATACTTAGCCTTAAAATGTAGATGGAACGACAGAGCTGACGAGTCCGGGAACAGGATTTTCAGGCACAATAATGATGAGATGAAAAAGTGAGAAAGCAAAATAGTATAAAATTCTGTACAGAATGTAGTGTAAGTCAACCAGAAAATTCGTATCCTTTACAATAATAACTGGCTCCCTATTTATAGATATGTCCAGGAAAGGAAGTCCTAGGATCATGCCCTTTTTTAATTTCAATTACGAGGGCCATTGATGAAGATGTAACGTTAGACATAAATGCCTAATTCCTTGTAACGGACCATCCTTAATGCTGCAAAATACTCTCTATTGAATGTTACCGGGCACAAAGCATTTATACTCCTTTTATGATCGTTATTCCTTCTAGTGACAAGCGGAATAACTATGTTCTGTGGTCATTCCCATCGTGGGTTCCACATTATCCTTCTTTTAAGCAGCCACATGTCATGTCATATTTTTCCTATACAGATAGTCCCCCTACTTTCTGGTGACACAATCGTGTGTTATCGGGAAGTTGGTAGAAATAACTTTTTGGCAGGAATTACATAAACCCCTCTACAGTATTCCGATGGTTGATTAGACGCACTTCTCTCCGCATTTTATGTTTCGAATACGCGTCAATCCAGGATTTGGCATAACTTTTTCCATTTATTGAGGTAATCATGGCCATGATTTTAGCTGCCAAAATTTTACTCATAAACATCCTCTTCCTCTTATGTACTTCATCATTTTTCAAACTTCTAATTTGCATCTTCATTTCCCAACTTTTCTCTGATCTTCTTCAAATCGAAAATTTTGCTTCCTTCTATTCCAAAGGCTTCCTCTTCAAACCGTGCTAGTTCTTCAAAGGACAAGAACAAAATCGAGGACTCTGCTCCTCCGACGGTGGGTTCTATCATCCCAAGAAAACTTAACACCACAAAGGATTTTGAAGAAAAAATTCCTATTGCTATCCCTCGTACATGGGCTATTAGTAAGTATCCTTCTTCCATCCGTCCTTACAGTATTCCAACTGTGAAGGAAGACTGTCGCTGCCATGTATTGGACATCATTGCTCCGGACCTATCAGAGCGAGTGAACCTTCCCAGGGAAGGATTTAAATATTTTTATATGTATCCCTTTACTTTGGGTGTGTTTTCTATGAGCGCAGATCTAGATCCCGTGATTGCGGAATTTTTCCTTCGCTACCAAGTGTGGTTGGCATAGGTAAGCCCTTCAGTATGAAGGACACTTGCCTGCCTTCAAGCTTGTGTTAGGAAACTATGGAAGAGCTATCATTAGCTCGTATGATGAACCTTTATTCCCCCAAGATTTTCCAGAGAGGTATGATAAACCTCTGTAAACGTGGACACCATGCTTTGTTGACTAGCATGGATGATGACAATGACCGTGGGTGGATAGAGCAGTTCGTTGCAACTGCCACAGAAGAGTGAGCAAAAAGTGATAACCCATAGCCCATAAATTGTTCCTCTGAAGGTTAAATTTTATGAAGCCAAGACTAAATGGGTAGGATTCAAGAACGTCGTTCTTTCTGCAACCGATCGTGAGGCTGCCTTCGCTGAAAGAGTGATTAATTTTGAAGCAGCCTTGAACTCCAAAAATGAAGAGCTTGTTGTTGTGGGGGCGAAGCATGCCTACCTAGAAGATAATTATGGGAAAAATATCGAGCATAATAGGCTAGGTCCGTAAGCTTAACGTTAGTCTCAAATCTGCTAGGTCCACCCGGGAAAACCTTTCTGTCGAGGTTACTCAACTCAAAGAACAACTTAAGCACTGAGCGGCTTCCCTCATTGTTGAAAAAACTCATTCTATGTATAGCATGAGGAGGAAAACCTTGGAAGAGGCCAAGACTAGTATCATTGACATTGATGCCAAAATTGCTAAGGCCCGAGAGCTTGAGTTGGATGCAAAAAATGGATCCCCGACGCAGTCTGACGCTACAGGTTTTTCTGATTCCGGTTTCGAGTTTTGGAAAACTAAAGAGGGATCGGAAGGCGATTATGTCAAAGACCAAGCTAGGGAAAACGTTGATCCATTAGTGGAACCATCTACTACTCTCGGGGATGCGGATACTTCTCTTCCTCCTAATTCTGGAGACGCTGCAATTTAGCTATTTCATTCTTTTTCTATCTTGTACCTTTATCATTTTGACGCGTCCTTGTAAATAAAAACATATTTTTTTCTCAAACATCTTATTCTATTCGCGCTTTATTATGTGTAATCTAGGATTCCTTTCCTATGAAGAATTTTGGTTCCGATTATTATCCCTTTTTCGTGAGGGTTTCCGTGAGTATTTGTGCAAGTTTGCTTTTTGCGTCTTTTTCGTATGTGGCTTCGGGTGTATTTTTCCCCCATGGCATTCTAGATTCAGGGCATTGATTCTTCCGGAACCAACCCTTTATCGTGAGGGTTTTTATAAGAGAGGGCCCTTTTATCTTTACGCTATCTTGAAGAGGACGTCTCCTGCTCATTACTGCACTAACATTTGAAGTACTTGTTTAACTTTCAAATGGAAAAATTAACTCATCATTGAGAAAAGAAACAAGATAAAAACAAAAGGATTTAATTTTATTTAATTCCTTCTATTTTCGAAAGTACATAAGCATTTTGCTATGTTGAAAAGAAATTGCCATGACTTGTGGCTATCTTATACAATTTGTTTCTAAGGGACTAGCTGCACAGTCCCCATTCCCGATGATGTATTCTGTTCTGGATTTTCATTCCCCGATTTATTTGGCATATAGTGTTGTTGTATCCTCATATTATTCCGCCAGTTTTCGAATGCGAAGAATGCGAATTGGAACACTGGAAGTCTTGTATCTTCGAAGCTTCCACTAATAAATTGATAGGTAATCCTTCACTTGGTAATATATCTTATTTCCCCTTAGGAATCCATGCTATCAGGCTAAAGAATACCTAACAGCCCTCTAGTGGTTTATGCTCGTGAATGGTCGGGTAACCTCTGTTCGGTAGCAAACTTAACTTCCCGATGGGAATTTTCTATCGAACCAAAGATTACCTAATCGCCCCCGAGTGAAGCCTTGGAATCGATGATATTATTTTCATTATCTTCGTAGTATGCTTTATATCGGTGCCTCATTAAAAACCTTGCTATAGAAAACCCAATTGGGACAAAAACTGAACAAAGGAAAAAAGAGTGCAGTACATACTTTTCGCTTGGGTAATGTCCATTAGCAATAATATCTTTTGAGGTGTTCCACATTCTAGTTGCTAGGTAACTTGTCTCCATTTTGGTTTCCAACTCGTACAAGCCTTTTCCAGTGACAGTTGAAATTCGATAGGGACCTTCCCACATTGGACCCAGCTTCCCCGTGTTAAGCTCTCGAGTGTTTTGAGTTACTTTCCTAAAAACCAAATCTCTCACTTTAAAATAATGGAAATTAGCTCTTCAACTATAGTATCTCTCTATTCTCTACTCTTGAGTTGCCATTCTTACATGCGCCAGGTCAATGCATTCCTCGAGCAGCTCCAAGTTGACTAACATTGCATCATTGTTCGATTCTTCGTCCGCCTGGAAATACCTTAAGGTTGGTTCCCCAACTTCCACCGGTATCAAAGATTTTGTTCCGTACACAAGGGAAAAGGGGGTTTATCCTATGCTTGACTTGGCCGTTGTTCGGGCCAGTTGCCTTTTGCTGGTAATTCTTCGGGCCAGTTGCCTTTTAGTGCTTCCAACCTTTTCTAGAGGTTTTGAACAATCACTTTGTTTGTTGACTCCGCTTGACCATTTACACTTGGATTATAAGGTGAAGAGGTGATTCTCTTTATCTTCAAATCTTCAAGGAACTTTGTAACTTTTGTGCCGATAAATTGTGACCAGAAACTGAGGGAATCTTTATACTCAGATTGGGAAAGGTTCAAGGGGCTGCTCAGAGATTGTCCTCATCACAATCAAACAAATGAATTGTTATCTCACACTTTCATAGAAGGGCTACTTCCTGAGAGAAAAAATATGGTGGATGCTGTAGCTGGAGGTCAAGTGTTGGAGAAAAATTTCGATGAGATGTATGCATTATTGAACAAGTTCTCCAAAAGCAATCCTGGTTGGCAAGGAGAGAGGGGAAGACACAGTGCAAAAATCTACAAGGGTTATCGAGTTAGATGTTGTCTCTGCTTATCAGGACAGAATGCCACACTG
Source organism: Nicotiana knightiana (assembly GCA_005239525.1). Lineage (NCBI taxonomy): Eukaryota > Viridiplantae > Streptophyta > Magnoliopsida > Solanales > Solanaceae > Nicotiana > Nicotiana knightiana. The sequence goes on along the minus strand of ML433826.1, from coordinate 151,863 downwards.
GCCAACCAAGTCAATCAGATGACCCTAGTTATTAACAAGCAACAAGCTCAGCTAGTGCAACAGGTTTAAATATTTTGTGAAGTATGTGAGAGGGTCACACGAGTGACTTGCCCAGTTAATCCAGGATCTGTATATTTTGTGTGTAATGCAAATAAGGACCAGACAAATCAGTATGGGAACACTTACAATCCTAGCTGGAGGAACCACCGAAACTTCTCTTGGGGTGGAAACACAGAATCAGTATAGGCCATAAGCGCCTCAACAACAATATAGACCACCTCAGGATGAACAACCTACAAACCCGACGAGTCACCTTGAGTAGATGATGAAGAAATTAATGGTTGACAACAAGCTCAAGCAGCAGCCCACGCTGCAACGATTTGAAATTTTGAGCGACAAATAGGGCAACTTGCCAGTGCCCAAAATACTCGACCAGATGGAGCTCTTCAAAGAGACATTGCGGGATAATCCTAAGGCATATATTAATGTTGTGTCATTGAGGAATGGGAGACTTTTATAAGAAGTCTAGTCGAAAAATAGGAAGCAAGTGACCTTTCATGAGAAATTTCCCACCATAGAAGAAGACTCAGAAAAATCAAAGGAGTCAGAGAAGCAAGCTGAAAATGTGGTGGCTAAGCAACACCCACCATTAGTTGCAAGGCCACCACCTCTGTTTCCTCTGAGATTGCAGAAACTGAAGGATAATGTGGCCTATAAAGAGTTTCTTGATATTTTGAAGCATGTGCAAATCAACAATCCTCTGGTAGACATCCTGCAAGAAGTTCCCAAATATGCCAAATTCATCAAGAAAATGGTGGAAAATAAGAGGAGGTTGATAGAGTTCGAGAATGTGGCACTCACTAAAGAATGTAGCTCCTGAATTCAAAGCATGATACCTCAAAAATTGAAGGATCCATGTAGTTTCACTATCCAAATCTCGATTGGTAAGAACACAGTCGGGCGAGCTTTGTGTGATCTTGGAGCAAGCATCAATTTGATGCCGCTATCTGTGTTCAAACAATTGGGGTTGAGTGAGACACGCCCAACCACGGTAATTTATTATTGGCTGATCGATCCTTTTCTTATCATGAAGGAGTGATTGAAGATGTGTTAGTTCAAGTGGGTTCTATCATATTCCTTGTTGATTTCATTATCTGGGACTATGAGCCTCATCAGGAAGTCCCATTAATTTTGGGGCATCCATTCTTGGCCACAGGCCGAGATATTATTGATGTATGCCAAGGAAAGATGACGATGAGAGTAGGTGACCGAGTGGAGGTATTCAATGTGTATAAAGCACTCATATTGCCAGCCCTTGAAGAGTTATCCATGATTTCTGTGGTGGAAAGTGATGTGACGTCATTGGTGCCTTTTATGATCCATATAGATCCTCTTGAATGAGCCTTGATTGGGGATGAAGAAGATAGTGAAGATGAGACTATGGAAGAAATTGAGCAAGTACATGACATGTCTTGCAATTATGTCCATGGGTTTGGGTGATTTGAGGAGTTGGACAGGCATGTTACTCTGACCCCTCCTAAGCCATCTATTGAACAAGCTCCAACGCTAGATCTTAATCCCCTTCCACTGTATCTGAGCAATGATTATTTGGGGAACTCTGAGACATTGCCAATGATTTTCTCATCTAGCTTGGCCGATGTGCAATAAGAAAAACTGCTCAGAGTATATCGTGAGCATAAAAAGGCTATTGGATGGACAATTTCTTACATCAATTAATAGTCCATCATTTTGCATGCATAAAATCTTTCTGGAAGATGGAAACCTCCCTAGTGTTAATCAACAAAGGAGATTAAATCCGATTATGAAAGAGGTCGTGAAGAAGGAAGTAATTAAGTGGCTCGATGCAGGTATCGTCTTTCCTATTTCTGATAGGAACCGGGGAAGCCCAGTGCAATGTGTGCCTAAAAAAGGGGGTTATTGTGGTAGAGAACGAGGAAAATGATCTAATCCCTATTCGCATCATGACGGGGTGAATAATTTGCATCTATTACAAAAATCTCAACAAGGCAACCCGCAAGGACCACTCCTCACTTTAATACATTGACCAAATGTTGGAAAAGTTGGCGGGGAAGGAATAATAGTCCTTCCTTGATGGTTATTCAGGGTACAACCAGATTGCTATATGCCCAGAGGATTAGGAGAAAACAACTTTTACATGTCCGTATGGTACTTTCGCTTTCAAGTGAATGCCGTTTGGTCTTTGTAATGCACCGGCCACTTTCTAAACGTGCATGATGGCTATTTTCATCGATATTGTGGAAAATTTTGTGGAAGTCTTCATGGATGATTTTTCATTCTTTGGATCTTCTTATAATGATTGTAGGACGAATTTTAGCAAGTTGTTGGCCCGTTATGAAGAAATAAATTTGGTGTTAAATTGGGAAAAAGTGTCATTTTATGGTACAAGAATGCATCGTGATGGGCCATAGAGTGTCAAGGAGTGGTATTGAAGTTGATAAGGCAAAGGTGGAAGCGGTTGAAAAATTACCTCCACCCATTTCTGTGAAGGGTGTCTGGAGTTTCTTGGGACACGAGGGGTTCTATAGACGCTTTATTAAGGATTCTTCAAAAATTGCTACTCCTTTGTGCAGGTTGCTTGAAAAGGATGTAACTTTCAATTTTGATGAAGCCTTCATGAAGGAAATTGTGGAGCTCAAAAAGAATTTGGTGGCTTCCCCCATAATTGTGTCACCGGATTGGTCCTTACAATTTGAACTTATGTGCAATGTGAGTGACCATGCTATTGGAGCAGTGATAGGCCAGTGGAAGAACAAAATGTTTTATTTCATCTACTATGTGAGTAAGACTCTTGATGATGCAGAGCTGAATTACACCACCACTGAAAATGAGTTGTTGGCCGTTGAATTTCGGGCATACTTGGTGGGAACAAAGGTCATAGTCTATACCGATCATGCAGCAATCAGGTGTCTATTTACAAAAACAATCCAAGGTTATATTAATGCGCTGAGTTTTATTGTTGCAAGAATTTGATGTAGAAATACGAGATCGGGAGGGCCCAGAAAACCAAGTAGCTAACCATCTATAAAGGTTGGAAAATCATGAGCATGTGGAGGAAGGTGGACAAAATAAGGAGGCATTCCCTGATGAGCAACTTTTTTCTATTACCCAAGACCCTCCCATTGGTACGCGGATTATGTAAATTATCATGTGATTGGGATACTTCCACCTGAAATTGAATTTAAAGCTAAAAAGAGGTTTCTACATGATGTAAACTTCTACTACGGGATAAGCCATGCTTGTACAAACAGTGTATTGATCAGTTGATGAGGTGCATTCCAGAAAAAGAGGTGGAATTAGTGTTGTATGATATACATTCCTTACCTTATGGGGGCCATCACGGAGGAGATAGGGCAACCGCAAAGGTGCTACAATCGGGGTTCTTTTGGACAACATTGTTCAAGGATGCCCATGCATTTGTTAAGATGTATGACCAATGTCAAATAATAGGGACAATCACAAAGAGGCATGATATGCCTTTGAATAACATCCTGGAGGTAGAAAATTTTGATGTGTGGGGGATAGACTTTATGGGACCATTCCAATTGTCCAGAGAAAACAAATATATTTGTTTAGCGGTTGACTACGTGTCAAAATGGGTAGAAGCGATCGCATTGCCAACAAATGATGCCGAAGTGGAATCCACTTTGGTGAAGAAGAACATATTCTCGAGGTTCGGGACTCCGCGTGCTTTGATTAGTGATGAGGATACATTTGCAATCGGTTGTTGAATAACCTTCTAGCTAAATATAGAGTCTGCCATAGAGTTGCAACGACATATCATCTGCAAACAAGTGGACAAGTTGAGGTGTCCAACAGAGAAATAAAGCAAATATTAGAAAAGACAGTGAATGTGAATATGAAAGATAGGGCTGAAAAGTTAGATGATGCCTTATGGGCATATAGAACTGCATACAAAACACCAATTGGGGAGTCACAATATAAGCTTGTTTATGGTAATGCATGTCACTTGCCTGTTGAACTTGAACACAAGGCGTACTGGGCCATAAAAAAGTTGAATATGGATTTTGAAGCCACAGGCGAGAAGAGGCTGTCTCAGTTGATTGAGTTCAGGTTGCACATTTATGAAAATTCTATACTTTACAAAGAAAAAACAAAAAGATGGCCCGACAAGCGTATCAAGCCACATCACTTCGAACCGGGCCAAGGGTACTAGCATTTAATTCTAGGCTCAAATCGTTTCGTGAAAAGTTAAAATCGAGATGCTTAGGTCCATTTGAGGTAGTGAGAGTCACTCCTTATGGTGCAATTGAGTTGCGCGCTTTAAATGGTGAAAGAAAATTCTGAGTGAATGGGCACAGATTCAAGAACTATTAGGGAGGAATCAATGATCGTGAGAAGACCAAAGTAGTACTCGTCGATGAGTAAGTGAGGCCATGCGTCGTGCCGCAACGTTAAATCAGGCGCTTGTTTGGAGGCAACCCAATTTTTATTGCTTTCATAGATTATTTTTAAATTTTTCATTAGAGTAGACTAGAGTTTTTATTTTCGTTGTAGTCATAGAAATTATAGGTAGAATGGTGTGGGCAAGTAAATTGGGTATATAAAGTGCTCGGGTCATCGGGGATTTATTAAAAAAATCGTCGAACTAGCGCCTACGCCAGCGTTCCACACTTCTTAGGGTGCATTTTCCGGTGAAGTCAAAGCCCCCAGCACCAGGCCTAGCATGGGGCTCTTGTCTGGGGGATGGCAGGTAAGTACAAATACTTTTTGTATTTTTTTTAATTTATTTATTAGATTAATACCCATACCCATAAAACCCGACCCATAAACCCACATATCCTAACATCATAACCCACCGTATAACCCATACCCATTCCCACCATCAATTAAAACATAACTTAGTTTCCCCCAAAACCCAAATACCCTTACTCTCTTTCTCACGCCTCTCTCTCTCTCTCTCTCTCTGTCGCGACCACGACCCTCTCCCTCTAAATTGTCAGAGTTTTTTTTCTTGCCCTCTTCGATCAATCATCAAGGTATGTTCCCTCTTCTCCATTATTTTAATTTTGTGAGTAAGTTCCTCACCCCCCTCTAGACGCCCTATTAATGTTTCTTTTGAACTCTTTTCTACGGTGGTTAGGCTTAATGAGAATGAAATTGGTTGTGACAAGTTTGTTGTGGTTTTGTATACGGAGTATTAAATTAGAAGTCCCTCTACTTCGTTTAGATTTGGGAGGACCACCATGTTGCACCACTGTGGACCTAATTTGCACTCACTTCATGCCCACAATGTGTTTGCTAAAATGTTTGAATAAGTACTTTGTGCACCGGTGAAGTCTGAGTAACGAAGTGTTGTCGTATGTGATATCGAACTAAGTGTGGGGTGTTTGGGGATGATTCTACATAATTTGGATCTTGGTTTTAATGTGTACATGTCGCCCACATCATGTATCTTGTATTATGTATGTTGTATCACTTTGGAGAATAAGCTAATGTAGTGTAGTAGTTGTAGAGGTTAATGACCATGTGTCACTTGCTTTCATAAAGGCTAAATCACTTTGCCATGATCGACCACTTGATTTATATGGAATATCTCGTGAGCTATCGTTTCGCGGCATGGGAATTCTTCAGTACCCATTGCCTTTTGGTGAAACACTTGTGCATTTTAAACCATGATTGTACGTATAGTACATTGAGCCATTGGTTTTAAGTGTGGGTCATCTTTAACTCTCATGATAACCTTAGGAGGAGTTATTGATTCACTCTCTCATTCATGCTTATTTATATTGTAGGTTGCTATGGCTCGTGATAATTCAAATAAGGGCAAGGGAGTAGGGAAGTCCTCCACCACTGCTCCCGCACCTAAAAGCGCAAGCAAGGGGAAGGATCATCCAGGCAAGCTAAAAGGAAACAAGTTACCAACGGATCACAGCAGGAACCATTTCAACCGAGGCCTCGTTTGGATCTAGTTCATGATGATGCCATCGCATATCATAGGGACTTCGTTCCATACGGGCATTACGTCTCCGATATGGGTATTAATGTGAAAACTTTGGAAAAGAACTTCCTGGCGGTGCTTGCTGCGAGAACTGAAAATGGATAAACTCCTAAAATGCCCTGGCTATGCAAATTTGAGCATGGTGCAAGAACTGTATGCCAATTGGAATGGAGACTTTTTCATGTCATAGTTATGTGGAAAGACGTACCACTGGATAGGCGGTCCTTATGTGAATTTTTAGGAGTTTAGAGCTGTAACCCGCGGAGGCTACAAAAATTTGTGAAAAGTCCAAGCTACACGGTGATATGTCACACTCTTTGTGGCATCAATTCAAATGCCAAGTGGACCAAAAATAAGGGTGATGCCCATCTCGAAATGCTCCGCTTCGATTTTAATAAGCCCGCCAAAGTGTGGCAAAAACTTGTGCAGGCCTGACTCATTACAGTTGGACACAACAGTGAATGCACTCAAGCTCGAGTGTGTGTGATATTCTTTTTGATGACTGGGAAACCCATCAATGTGGGTGAGATCATGCTCGGGGAGATAGCCCACACACGATTTGGGCGGCAGATCAAGGGATTCTTCTTTGGAAATTGCTCACGCAGTACATGCTATCTCGGGGGGTGCCTGAATACCCCGGGCATGACGAGGTTGTGGAGTCTCTTAAGGGATTGGTGGAAATCACATCTTTGTTAGAGACCATGGCTAAGCTTACCCGGGCACCACCGAAAGAAAGGGATGAGAACTTCAACAAGTATCTCTATAAATCCTTAAATGTAATCATGAGCAGGAAGGGTATATCAGACAAGGAGCCTATGCATTTACCCAATGATTGTCTAGTTCTTCCAAAGAGATGTTGGGGATTGCATCTGGCAGTCTTGTTCACCCGTCAGAGGATGAGAACACTTACAAAGGCTCTGACACTGAGGATGAGATTGGTGATGAATTCACGGGGCCCGTGCCTTTGGTGCCCCTGGGAGCTGATGATGATGATGAGCCAGGAGTTGCGGCTGGTGGGCATGCTAAGGAGGAGGAATCCGGCTAGCTGGATAATTCTTTTCACCCTACTTTATTTTACATTTTTACATGCGTCGGGGACTACGCATATGCTAGTGTAGGGTGGGAGAACTACCTTTTGTGATGTACATGGCATAAATTGTATAAATTTGTTTTTTTATTATTATTTTTTACTTAGTCTAGTTTTTAGAATATATATATATATATATATATATGTATATGTATATATATATATATATATATATATATGTATATGTATATATATATATATATATATATATATGTATATGTATATATATATATATATATATATATATATGTATATATATATATATATAATAATAAAAAAATCAGATAAAGCTCGGACTTTTTCGGACGATGGATCTTTTGGACAATTTTCTTGAGGGATTAAAGTCCGACTAAAAACATCAAATAGATTTTTTTTAAGGATAGTATGATAGGATCCCGTGATTTTTATTTGGGGGTCGGAGAACTACTTTTTGTGATGTACATAGCATAAATTGTATAAATTTGTTTTTTTATTATTATTTTTTACTTAGTCTAGTTTTTAGAATATATATATATATATATATATGTATATATATATATATATAATAATAAAAAAATCAGATAAAGCTCGGACTTTTTCGGACGATGGATCTTTTGGACAATTTTCTTGAGGGATTAAAGTCCGATTAAAAACATCAAATAGATTTTTTTTAAGGATAGTATGATAGGATCCCGTGATTTTTATTGCGTCGGTTCTTTTCCAAAGGTGTAGCTCGACCGACTACTTTTTTTAAGGAGTAGGTTAGGAAGAAACTTAGTTGCTCCGAGGTGCCTATTAACGCATTTGGTGTTGGCACATTAGGTTATGGAATTCGATGTCTTCCCGTACATTTGCTTTGAATTGTGATGCCTGAATAAAATAAATAGCCTACTTTGTGACGCCTTTTTCTCAGTTACTTCACTTGTATGCTACATAGTACAATATTGCTTACAATTTCTCAACTATATGTGTTTGCTTGACTTGAGAGTTGAACATAATCGTCTCGATTGGTCATGTGGAATGTGTGTGTGAGGAATTTTGATCTTCTATGCTATCTTGTGTAGTCTAGAACTTGCCCGCTGTGTTAATCAAAGTGAAATCATTAAGTTGTGCTAGTTTAGGAGATGATGTAGGCATTTCTTGCTTGATCATAGATGTGCTTGTCACTTAAAAATAAAATTTTCCGTTGCTATCCTGTTTGATCCTATAGACCTTTTCTTTGGCACCCACATTACAAGTCGTACCCTTATTTTGTTTTGAATTTGAGATTGTTGAACCTTAACCTCCTAAGGCACTTAGTCGCTAAAAGAAGTCAGGTGAGAGATTGGGAGTAGCTTTTGAGTGAACCCATGGAAAGGACCTTAAGGTGCACTAAAGTTGTGAAAAAAGGTCTAACCGATGAACCTCAAGGTATGGAGCGTGTGTAAAGAAAAAAAAATAAAGAGAAGAAAAAAAAAACTTGCAAGAAAAAAAAAATGATAGTCAAAATAATGTAGAAAAACACACACCTCCCAATCTTACTAATTCGTGCTAGTGAGAGTACATAAGTGCTTAATTGGAAAAGGGGTTATGTTGTATATGGTTTGTGGAAAGATTTGTTTGGGAAGAATATCAGTTCGATTTGTGAGTGTGGTGTATTAAAGTGCTTAGAAGGATTAGTCATTATTCCTAAGTGTATCTTACTCGTCTTTTAGCATACATTACAACCTTAAAGTCCTCATTGATCCTAGATTTGGCTAGCTTAGATCAATATAGATGTACACTACGTTTAAGCTTACTGTACGACCACGGGATGCACATGAATTCTTAATGAGAGTGAGCGAATTTTGTTCAATTGTGTGATGTCCGTCGATTATGTTCAAAGGCATACTTGATGTGTGGACTAGTCTATATTCACTCTTTTTTTTGTTGGTGAGGGCACATGATCTCATGAAGGATTAGTAATGTTGTAAACTTCTCTTGTTGGGTGAGTGCGCGAGTTGAGGGTACTTAGTGGTAATGATTCGGCTTTTGACGTAGGTTGGTTACAGATAGGTTGTTTGAATTGATTAAATTGAAATGGTTATACTTGGCATGTTTGAAACTGGAAGAATGTGAAATTCGTATGTTCATGCTTGATTATCGGTACCGATCATAGTCAAGGATGGAGTGTATGATTAGAAATTGAAGTGCTCCTCTCTAGTTGAGAGTTACGTAGTTGGGGTTTATTTGATAGTCCCATTGCTCGAGGACGAGCAAGAGTCTAAGTGTGGGGTGTTGATATTTAGCTTAAAGAATATATATTTATATGTATATCGCCTCATGTTTTACTCGTATTTCATGGATTTAGGATGTAAAGTATATTGATTTATGTTAATTTGTGGTATTTTTATATGTAGGAATCATCCGTAGGCAATAGGGGGGAAAAGGTACAAGATTAGAGTAAAAAAGCAAAAATGAAAAATTGGCCATTGTAGCGCCACAGGAAGCTGGGGCGCTACCTGTGGCACCATTTCTAGAATGGTTAATTTCCCAGCGCCAAGGATAGCGCCCCACGCTAACCTGGACGCTGGTGACGGGAAACATCTCAAACCTTGCTGGGGACAAGGTTATTTCGACCCAAGACCTACCCAACGCATATAAAAGCAAGACTAAGCCTATTGTGAGAGGGGAGACGCCACTTTGAAGGAAAAATATACATGAGGAACATCCAGGATCGATGATATCTCAGTTTTATTCATCTTTTCTTAGTATTTTCAATTATTCAACGCTTGTGAATTTGTTTTGGCATTATCATGAGTGGCTAAATCCCATAGTTCTGGGATTTGTGATTTAGCCATGAATATTGTTGGTTAAAGTTGACATAACCTTGATTACAAATTCACCAATATATGGTTGCTTACTCAATTCTTTGATTAATTACTTAATTGTCTGGCCAAGAGTTAGTTCTATTTACTATCTATGCTATGCTTGGGAAAGCCAAGTTTAGATTAGAGAAGAATTGAAGAGAGTATGAACTTAACTCTGGGGGGGGGGGG